>PQWD01006265.1:0-21500 GCA_019425675.1 Leucinodes orbonalis
TTGTACAACAGCAATAAAAAAAGTTATTGCATACATAAATAATAAATACCACATAACACAATTTTATTTACATAAATAAATAAAATAAATAAATATCCATATAGCAAAAGTATATTTGTGTCTGATATAAGTGTTATACTTCATTAAAAGCAATAAAATAAATAATAATATATAATAAAAATACAGTTAGTGTACTTGTGTGTATGTGTGTGTATCTGATGTTGTAAGAACACTAAGCACCTGTCTCCTATACGATGTGCTTTAAACACTATACATATCTAGGTCTTGAAACAACTTATGCGTTTCAAGCATTCGTCTCAGTGGACATCTAATGCCTGCATTAGTACGAGGTGTACCAACTGCAAACATAGGCTTGGCGCAATCAGTTGTATTACCATAGACTACCACACTAGATAGCAAAAATATATTATTAAATATAATAATATGAAAGTATTATTTTGCATAGCTTTTTACTACGGCTGAGGTATCAATATACACTCCTATGCCATAACAAGATAACATTGTATTTTCCTGCCAGTTGTTATTTATTTAGAACGAAAAATAAACGAGATGGTAATATTCCTTTTTTAATTTCATACTATCACGCTATATCTTCAGTCCTCATCCTTTTACACAAAAATAAAATTCGAAGACCTAAGTTGCTTTGCAGAAAAGGGAAAATCTACCTGTATCTATCAGTTGACTGTTAAAGGTTGAGGTAAACTGGAGTAATAAATGTTACATAAAGAGGCATTCATAGGGATAGAAACCTTCAATGTTTTTGGGGTTCGAATAATGACCGTGTTGAGCATGCTCTAAGAAACTTCTATAGATATTTAGGACTTCAGCCTACCTGCTTCAAAGCCTAAACTTGTTTGATCGTGGTTTATTCTGCTGATAAGCAACGAAATTCGGTTAGGTCCTAGAAGTGGTATTTACGCACCCTTACCTATGTTCAGAATCCTAAACCCTTTGTAATGTAAAGGAGCTTTTGTTATTTTATCAGTAAAACATGTTAAGGAACGCTTTCTAATAGTTTTACGCAATAAAATATGAAGTGATGAAATTTCTAATGAGTTTTTATTTATTTACAGGTATAACTCGTCGTGTCAACAGCAAATGTTGAGTTACGAGTAAAGAGATAAGGTATTTACTTTCCTATTTTATGTCAGGTATTTTGTGCGCTTATCAAAAACAAATATTTGGCAAAGTAATTATGCAGCGAGATAATTGAAAAAGTTTGTTCAATTGGTTTCTTTTGTTGACTCCTGAAGTGACCTTGTTTTAATGACTTATGAAATGTTAATGGTTGGTGGTTTCAAAACGCTTTTGTAAATCAACAAAGAGGTTATGAGTTTAAGTCAGGAAAATGCTTGTTACGCGGACGTAATTTATAATAATACGTATTTATATAAAACTGGCTCATTACCAGCTATGTTATGAATATAACCTGATTTAACGACTTAATGTAAGAAGCAGAGGAAGCTATTAGCCCTTAGACTACGAATAGAGCACTCAGAAACGATTTCGTAAATTTCCCCTTAAGGTATAAAAATGGGGTTAAATTGACAGTTTTACTTAAATGGTTTCTCTTAAAACGTCTGGGCAAAAGACACTGGATTTTATAAATTAATTATCATAGCTAGATACAATGTTAACCTTTTCTATAATTGAATATATAAATGAAACCAATCTCCCCGTCAAAAACCGAAACCGCTCTATGTCGATAGCCATCGGTCAAGACCTAGCCTATACTAGTACAGCAAATGACTGTACGCCTAAAATGATAAT
Source organism: Leucinodes orbonalis (assembly GCA_019425675.1). Lineage (NCBI taxonomy): Eukaryota > Metazoa > Arthropoda > Insecta > Lepidoptera > Crambidae > Leucinodes > Leucinodes orbonalis. The sequence goes on from PQWD01006265.1 coordinate 1,792, forward strand.
TACTTACAATACCTAAGTTATACCATATGTATTTTTGGAATCAGGTTTTTTTGATATTATAGGGAGCAAACGAGCAAGAGAAACACCTGATGGAAAGTTTTCACCTCCGCCCAGTAGCAACGGTGGCACCCAAATTGCCACGGGTGCGTTGCTTGCCTTTTAAAAAGGAATACGCCCTTTTCTTAAAGTTTCCTATGTCATTATCTAGCAGGAAATACTGGTACTGGTAGGTCATTCCATATTGGCAAAGTATGTGGAAGAAAATTTCGTATGACTCGAACTGTAGTAGAACGCCAACCATCAAGATGATGAGGATGGAATTTCATGTTGTGGCGGTAGTTGGAACACTTCCCATTTTATATGCAGTAAAAATACAGAAACTCGCTATATCCGGCGCAAGGCCAAGGAAGCCAAACTATTTGTGATGGATGTTGCGTATGGCTACTTTATTGCTCTCAGGCTATGACTCTCTAGTATCAAGGTCATTTAAAGATGTCGTAAGTTTATTTGTTGTGTCTTATTTACTATACAATATGCCTTACAATCACACAATTTTCTGCCCGAATGTTTAGCGGGAAAGTCGGTTTTAGCTAAACAGCCGTGTATTTCTGGGTTTGTGTGGTAACAAAGGTGTTGTTATATATAGTAAAATACTACAGCGCTCCCTCCAAAAATTTCGCAGTTACCAACATCGCATAAGTCTGGCTGAAACCACCCATTGTCATAGCTACGAAAGTACCACCCAAGCCGAGGAGAATGAATATCCTTCTTCCAAATGTATCCGTGAGAAAACCCGCGAAAACAGTTGTAAAAACCATTCCTGAAACCATTAATTTCTCCTTGACATCAAGTGGATTATTGAATACTCTGACTAGCTTGTTATTGAAGTTATTAAATCATCGTGATAGCTTATGTATTTTTTTTACGTCCGTGCTTCTGTCAGAGTTTTTATCTTATGAAAAAATTGTTATTTTGTCAGTAATAACATTTTTTTTTCCATTACCATCTAATATAAACTCTACACTATATATATAATACTCAAAAACTATTGCAAATTTTCTCTTTGCTAACTTCGTTTTATAATACTCAAACTCAAAATAATCCTAATGAATTAATCTTTAAAGATATTTTGATTGCAAATGATCAAATGCTAGATGGTTCACTGTTCTACCTCGACGTAAAAATAACGCAAATTTTCTTCCAGATTTTGTATAATTCTTCTTTTTACTTACCGGAAAATGGCATTGAGTTCAGCAGTCCTTTATCGACCAAGTCCATTTTAAGATCACATTCAGCGCTCGTCAACAAATACGGGGTTGTTCCAGTGACCAACAAACAAGCCATGCTTCGAGCAAATGTTGAAAGCAACAGCCTTAAGTGGAACTTTCCAAATTTGCACGCTTTTAATGCAGTGTCCAACTCTTGCATCGGAGTTTGTGGTTCTGGTTGAACCTGACATTTTACTGAAATGTCAATCTACTGATAAAACGCTTTTGGCCATAACCAAAGCGCATATAACTTCAGATAATATTAGTAGTTCATAAGATATTGGCAGTATACTTAGTAGTTATAAAAATAAATACTTATGTTTATTATATGCCTTAATGATTTGTAAAAAAGTGACGACCTTATTGATACATTTGATAAAAGATTTCAATTACTCGCTAATAAAATAGTTTTTGGCTTTAAACTTTCACTGGAAGCGCTTGTGTGCAGTTATTAGAATATTAATAAGATATATCTTTGTGTATTTCGTGTCTTATCTTGGTCTTCATAACTTACCTACTAACTACTTATTATTACTTACCCCCTATCTAAGATAACTGCTGGTTCCAACTCACACATTTTTAAATTTCCTTTTTCACTTTTTGCAACATTCCATTTGTAATAACTCACTTTGCACCAACCAAATTAGAATCTAAAACAGCATAATTCAATATTTATGATTGTATGAATCGAACAATGTAATGTAACAGAATTAAACCTATAATTTGAACTTCACAGAAATAACATGACTTGTCGAGTACTGGTGCATCGTTAGGCGATCACATGTGTGATTATTATCAAGCTGCTATAGCAATTAAGAGGACATTCTGAATCATTATGTATTCAGAAGATAAAGTTTGATAAATACTACGATTCCTTTTTTGCAGTTCTTAAAAGAAACAATTACATATACACGACGTTGAATTATTTATTTCATATTGTATACTTACTTTAAACCTATACCAAAATACAATGATTTTTGTACGCAAAAGATAACACGTTACTGAGCAAACTAAATAATATATCAAAAGCTTAGACTTGGTTCGGAACAGGCAAAATTAACAGATTATTTTGAACTAATTGTGGATAATAGCATAATATTTTTTATATTTCTATTTAATGAATAGATTAATAAACAATACTGACGATGATGATAGGCATTATCATATTCCTGCGGAACTATTATGATAAATTTTTCAAGACTATTTCACACACAGCTCTTATTATCTTCTTGTAAAATCATAAAAAAATAATATTTTAAAAAGGGATGTGCGTGAAGTTGGCCAATCCGCACTGGGACTACAAGGACTCTTAAGGCCTATACACACTTTATGGGTAGGCTCGTGACCCTCGGTGGGGACGTTTATGAGCTGATGATGACAAATTCACCAGTGAACAAAACTTTTTATTGCTGTATTTAAAATAAACCTCATCATTTGGATTGGCTTTGAAGCATGATTCATTAAAAAAAGCTAAGGAAATATATATTACTAGTTTTGTGTCTTTCAAAACATATTAAGTACTTATGTACACATAATACGAAAAAGTTGGCTTAGTTTACAAAGACTTAAGATTTTATATTCCTATTCAAGCTTCTGATAAAATCGCTATTTAAGGCCAGCCCCCACACTATAGCTTGTTATCATCATCATCATCATCAGCTCATTAAATGTCCCCACAGAGGGGCACGAGCCTACCCGTGTAGGGTGTTAGGCCTTTAATCGTCCACGCGGGCCCAGTGCGGGTTGGACGACTTCACGCACAACCTTTGAATCTCTTCGCAGGCATGCGCAGGTTTCCTCACGATGTTTTCCTTCACCGTAAGAGCGTCGGAAAACGTACATATATTTTTCGAAAATTCGAAAACACATTGGTACGTGGCAGGATTTGAACCTCAGCCCTCCCGGTAGGAGGGCGATAGTCCACACCATTGTTATAGCAGCTTGTTATAGTTTACATAAAACACTATCATTGTTTTTATTTACTTCACGGTTATTATGTTTTCATGGTTACTAGATAGTAATATTCAATATTTTTTTATGAATAGTTCACGTACGTACATTAGATAAATATACTGTTTGATGAATAAAGTACTTGAGATCAAGCACTTGTCCCGTGAAGCTGTAAAGAGCATTAGGGGAATAGCTAATAGTCATTCCGAAAACGAGGTTTAACTGAAGAAATCCTTGCTTTTCGCTGAATGTGTTATATCGAAGAATGCCCTTCAATAGCTACATTGGTATTTTAAGAAAACAAAGATAAGTAATATTTTAAGACTGAAGACATTACAGCTGTACATTCCTCTGCTGGATAAGGTCTCCCTCGTAGTTCAGTTGTTGTTAATGACTGGTCAGTCTTGTTATTGTCTGGTAGATGGTACCATGTGCTAGTAAAATAATCCTGAGTCCCCAAAAGGATTGTGCGAGACCTCTTTGTTCCTAAATAGTAAACCTTTAGAAAAACGCTATTTAGTCTTAAAGTATTTATTAAGTATTTATCAGGTACAAAAACTTAAATTATACTATCACTTCTTCTTGGTTGGTAAGAAGAACGTCATCAACACGACACCTGAAATAATGTTAAACATCATTAATATTATATTTATAGTTTAAAATAAACTCAATTTTTTTGCAATACATTATTTCATATTTTTTATTATAAAGCCATTAGTTTTTCCGATGGCCGTTGGACCAGATGAGTTCTGGAGTGGAGACCGCGTCTTGGCAAGCGTACTTAGCGTAGGACGCCCTTCGGCCCGATGGACGACTTGCGAAAGGTCGCTGGTGGAGGCTGGATGAGAAAAAGGGATGACCGGGATATCTGGCGCAAAATGTGCGAGACCTATGTCCAGCAGTGGACTGCTATAGGATGAAGAGAGTATTTGTATTACCACAGCAAAGTTAGACGTGCTTTAATATGTAGTATTTTAGAATTATGAGTACCGCTTTAAAAATATAAAATTAATACGATGATGCTTATTATAATCTCGTAAGATCGAATACCTCCTGGCAAACGGTGCCATGACAACTCAAAATACATCTTGTTGGATTTCTGTTTCAATAGTAGTAAAATGTTAAAGAAGAAAATTATTCTGTAAGAATAGTTTTAGTCACGAAACCATAATGCATCGACTGCTAGCCTAATCAATATCAAAATCAGGAAATATTAAGCTTCTTGCCTTCATCATCATCATCAGCTCATTAAACGTCCCCACCGAGGGGCACGAGCCTACCCTTATAGGGTGATTAGGCCTTAGTCGTCCACGCGGGCCCAGTGCGGATTGGACGACTTCACACACAACCTTCGAATCCCTTCGCAGGCGTGCATGAAGGTTTCCTCACGATGTTTTCCTTCACCGTAAGAGTGTCGGATAACGTACATATATTGTTCGAAAATTCGAAAATACATTGGTACGTGTCGGGATTTGAACCTCAGCCCTCCCGGTAGGAAGGCGACAGTCCGCACCACTGAGCCACCGACGCTCTCAGCTTCTTGCCTTACTAATATTTTTTTAAAATAAAACACTTGTAAATTGAATCTTATCAATTTTCATACATACACGCATAAAAAAGAGAATCCCTTAAACTTTGCAAGCTTTAACGTAATTATTAGAAATAAATAATGGTAAATTTTCAAGTATTCACCAACGTTATTCTTTGTAAACTTGATTAGTTGCAGTATTAAAACAGGTACAAACCCAAAAACCAAATCGATTGAGAACGACCTCGATTCAGATAAATAGACAAGCGCAAAACATTAAGAGAATTTGTAGGGCGCAAACAATAAATCAGGAGACGTCAACCTTTTTTTGATCGACAGCCAATATCACTAATGGACGCAACACTGGACCGTCGAAGAAAAAGTATGAATAGAACGTTAACGCCAACAAGGCAGTGAAACTGAATGCCGAAAAAGTGCAGATTTTGTACGAAAAAATGATATTTTCGCTACGAACGCCCCGGGAGAATTTACTTTGCACATAGAACGTTGTTTAGCGTCGGTTGAGAGGCCAGTGTATACGCGGATGTTTTAATAATGTATCAGTGTATGTTATATGGAAAGAAAACAAAAAAGGACTAAAATTAACTCGAAAATATTTGGGACAGTTTTTATTTAATGGGTGTAGGATAGCAAAATGCAGAAATTATCTAATGTTTCAATATATACACGTAAATCTGCATTCGTTTTTTATGTAATAATCTATTACATACAAATAAAAAAAAATTTTTCTTGATGCATATTATTATATAATCTCATACTGCAGTAAATACCGCGGGTACATAATATATAAAAAATCTTCAATTCAAAAATTAATTACAAATAAAAAAATCTCCACTTACTAAACATTGCCGCAGCCAAAGTTAAGAATGGTAGCCTGCAACCCATTTGCAGCATAACGGGAAACAATATGTTACCCACAAGAGTCCCTATCCTTCCACTCATCATTATCATCGATATTCCAAGGGTCCTGAAATAAAATACACATCTATACTAATATATAAAGCTGAAGAGTTTGTTTGTTTGTTTGAACGCGCTAATCTCAGGAAATACTGGTTCGATTTGAAAAATTCTTTCAGTGTTAGATAGCTTATTTATCGAGGAAGGCTATAGGCTATATATCATCACGCTACGAGTAATAGAAGAGGAGCAGCAATGAAGAATGTTTCAAAATCGGGGGTATTTTTTCATACTTGGAGCTTCCGCTGCGTACGCTGCGTAAACGGTTGAAGTTACACAAAAGTCATGTATGAGAGTATTGTTCTCCTTTTAAAGGTCTACAAAAAAGTCCGCGACAGCATATGTCTATCTTTTAAGGTTAGCTCACTATAACATATTTTTTGTTAAAAAAAAATCTGTTATTGACCCCGAAACCTTTAAAGTTGGAGGGAGGGGAAATCCTATGTATAGTGATAAATAAAAGTACCGTGTTAACCCGAATTTAATGCGAGCGAAGCCGCGGGCAAAAGCTAGTTGTTATTATAAAAACTATCTTAGACATCTCTTTACGAGATTCATTATTAGCGAGACCATTATTTTGACGACACCCATTTGGTGTAATGGTAGAGACGTCGGATATTACACCAAAGGTTCCAGGTTCGATCCCCGAGCAGTACAACACAGATCAACCAGTACACCAAATAGGTCATCGTAGTACTCGGAATCGTTGACTCGAACCATAAACCATAATCATAACGCTTAAATCGTCAGACTGAAACCACTAGAAAACAAGGATAACTTTTGGATTATTTTATGTTATAAAAGTTAAACTCGGTAATTTTACTAGCTGCATTAATCTCATCCCGAAATACAGAAGTGCAAAGCGCTCCTATTTCATAAAACGAATAAAACTGCCCCCTCCCGATCAAAAGGTGTTGCCTTTTGTCCACACAATTAAGCCACCCACGCTCTTACCACCACCACCACCTAGTGAATACAGATTTATAAAGTTTAAATTTTGTAATAAAATGTCAAACCTGAAGAGCATGACCCAGAAGTTTAATTTACAATAATAATAATAAAATAATTGTACAGCTCAACTTTACATACAATACAATAACAAAAACAAGCATATTACAAAACATTATTAAAATATAAACATACATAAAAAAAGAAATCGCAATTTGATGGCTGAGCAAAAGGCTCAGCCTGAACTGACGCAAGAAAGCGGTCCTACGCAGCGCTGATTTTCAGCCGCCCCATCAGCTCTCTAGATCTTAGATGAGAGGCGTGTAGTTATGAGGTCTATTAAATTTTCGCATCAGTAAAAATAAACAACAAAAATTTGAAAATTTGGTACAATCTCCCAAGTGTGTGTGTGTATATAACACGATAACACATAGTAACAACACGTACCAAACACAAAAGTCTGCCTTCAAGGACAAATCAAATGCCTCTGTTGTTATAATAATGGCAATTTACATAAAAGCAATTAGGGTATATTAAAAGCGTTTCACTAATTGCGTAATTATAATAGACACACAAAGTTTTCCAACTTTTGGAGAATGTTTATTACGTCTTATAGGCAATTGTTGTAATGGTGCTAACTTAATATTAAGAACCATACTAAGAAAGACTAAGTCTTAATAAGTAAGTACTTGTTAAAATTTCTACACCAATGTTTTGACAACATGTGTCGTTCATGCACACAAATTTTTGTACTACCCGGGGATATAACCCGGAACCCTTGGTGTAGTAGACGACGTGCGACGTCTCAACTGCTACACCAAATGGGTCAAATAATTTATTAAAGTGCACTCACATATTTGCGAATTGTTAGCTTATATCACAAGCAGAATGATCTCTAACAAGCTAATAGTCTTGACAAAAAGAAGAACAAATAGGTAATATATTCGTATTACATGTGACCCCAAAATAACATCATGAATATCCTTATTAAAATTACCGAAATTCCCTTCGCGTGTTCCACGAAAAGTATACGAGTCGTTTGTAATAAGCAAAAGGGTCTTGAAGATAGCTTTGGGCAAATCAGAAAATACTTTCTTAGTTTCCTTTCGTATTGTATCCGAATTCTGCGCTGAAGATATTGGCATTGTCACAAACAACCCTTCACATATAATTTACACTTTTCAGTGACGTGGGGAAGCACTGGTGATTTAAAATTCTATCACTATCGGATACGTTCCATTCTCCCGTTGCTTTTATAGAGGTAAAGGAGGAGGGAAGGCAAGAGGGCATTCAACCGGTTGTATACGAATTCGCCCGGATGAAGTGTTAGTAACTCCATTTCAAATAGGAGTTCTATATTGGATCCTTCGATGTCTTCGAGGTTATTCTGTGGAAATAAACCGGACCCGAGTTTCTTTGGAATGTTATACTGTTGACTAAATGAAAGAAAAAGACATCAGTAACTGTAAGCAGCTATTAACGTCAATCACAATCATTGAAATTTAACTTTAAACAGACATTCGTGCAACACAGTCTTGGCTAATCCTTCATCAATATTAGCTTGTAACTTATATACAATTGTTAACATCTGCTTTGATCGATGTGTTTTATTTGTAATGTTAAAATACAAGTATGTAAGTTCTTGTTATAGAGCGACATGTTCACCCATTGAACAAGCTCAGTAAATAAAGAAAAAAAACTTTTAAACAGCTTGTTGAAATTAAATTTTTAAGTTTGTTTTTAAGACAGTGGCATGGGCATAGCCCCTTAAATTTGGGCTTGAAGGAATGGACCTTGTTTTATGAAATTGAATACTAAATAACGGATCAACATGTAATTCACATTCATAAATACATACATATTCATATATAACATTCATATAGGTACATTGATTCATAAATCTTATTACTAACTTATTATTAAATCGCCTATGTATTTTTCTGTGCATACATACATATTCATATAATTCATACTTATACATCATAATCTAGGCATTTTTGTGCAATGTTTACAAACCTGTCTGTTTTAGACGAACCAACAGATGTATTCACGCTCACAAATTAATATTCTGCATAAAGATCAAACCCGAAATCCTTGGTATATTAGCCTACCCTCGTTAATATACCATTACATTAATATGACAGAGAAAGCTTTCTCTGTCGCAACAGTAGAAGTTGGCGAATTTCTACTGTTTTTTGGTGACTCATCTGGTGTTATGGTTGAGACGCCGTCTTTTACACTCGAGCAGGAGAAAACAATTGTGTGCATGAACATGTCTGTTTGTGTTGGTCTGGGTGTTTTCTATGTATAATATGCATATATTAAAAAAATATGCATTAGTATGTTTATCCGTTGTTTTGTATTCATATTACAGGATAATACTTAGTTTAAGGCTAGATAGCGCTGTGTGAGTATCAGTGGATATTTATTATAATTACTGTGACACAAAGTTTGCTACCGATAGTTTTATACAATTGTCGCTTTGTATACCATATACCATCACTAGCACCGGGTACGCTATTTGGCCGGATATTGTTTGAAAGCTTTCAAGGAAATTGCTTTCGTTTCTTTTGAAAACTTTTTAAAGTAAGTAAGTAACTTTTTAAGTATATCAAAAGCCTGGGAAACTACTGACGAAGTTTTTAAAACGGTCATAAAGAATGCACAAATAACCAATCAAAGTTTTGATTTTGAGCATGTATTGAGTTAGCTCTATAGGCTCCTATAGAACCATATAGTATTTGATGTTGCATGTCGTTTAGAAAGTACAGCACACAGCGTGTTTGATGTATAACCCTTTATTACTGACGATCTTCTGGTATATTTTTTAATGACATTATATCAACTTGATACACCTGACCATGACAAATGCAGTCTTGAAGAAAATTAAGAGCAAGTTTTGAATTGAACAAAAACTTTTTCCATTTTACCCCACACACAGCCTCCCTCAGGTAAATAGTAAGCTTTTACTAAATATTTGTCAACGGTAATAACAAATTCCGCGTTAGAAGGCTTTCACTCGCTTCAGAGGGCTTATACTTATAAGCCTTTTCGTACCTTTCCCTTTTCCCTTCTGGCCGATGCCGGCAAATCGAATTGTGGGAGCACTATCATGTTGTATGTTGTACATTATTATTATAAACGAGCTGCTTGCGATTTTATTATATTTTATGTCGATAGAAATTGCTCGTCATTACGAGCAACTATACCTTGAACGTGAGTATTTAGCATCTTTCATAGTTTTTATAAATTATATATATAATTTATAAAACCTCTCATCGATTTTGACGACGGCGAACCTTGCATAATTATTTTCTACACCGGTTGTGAGCTCTGATATGACTCGCTAGGCCAAACTTAGTTTTAAACACTCAGTCACACGAGTGACAGTACAACTGGCCCTGGCTGTTGTACGTGTACGTGTAGGATGGCTTTGGTCTTTCTTTTCGTAGTTAGCGTTTATCGTCAAGCATATTGAGGCGATTTTCCTCAAATTTTTTAATCTTATTGAAGATAGTAGATCGCCAAAGAGACCTTATGGAAGCAAGCGTTCAGGTGTCTTTTGAACACGTCTTTAAACCTGAGACATTGGTCGCCTCGCCTTCGCTCCTTCCTATATTAAATATTATAGGGAAGCAAACGGGCATGCTAGACACTTGATGGAAAGTGCTACCGCCGCCCATGGATATTTGCAACAGCTGAGATCCCTGGAATGATGCCAGCCCTTAAAGACAAGCCCCATTACTGCAGTTCTACATCTGTATTCGTTCTACCAATTCGATATTTGAGTAATCACTTTTTCATCAATCATTTCGCCTAGTTAGGCCTGTGCTGAACGGAAGTCTCAAATCTTTTGTTTTGTGTAGACCAGAATACACAACTTGATTCAGTCTAAAAACGATTTACTTAGATGTCCTCCTACAAAAAGCATAAAAAATAACTCTACACCTACAAAAAGATCGCTAAATTGTTCAAGTTATTAGTCTAAACGAGGTAGTATGCTGCAGAATGTTTTACCATATACAAAATAATACAGGTTCAACTTTCTACATCCCTGATTTCTAGTCTTTTGCAAACATTTTCGAGTCGATTTCGAAGAGAGAGGTCCCTCCATTTCCATGTAACAATAATATTTCCGCACCCAACCCCATTGTGCGTATGTGCCGTGAATAACCGTTACATGAAAATTCGATGAATGTCCAACATCTCCTGTAAGTAATATGTTGTAAAAAAAATAGTTTTTTAATATACAATATTAAATACTGGATATTTTATAAGCAATAATTTTGGCCTGGTATTCTTGAAATAAGGCGTATTCCCATTAAAAGGTCGAGAACGCAAATGTACATGGGCGGCTGTTTCATTTAACATCGTGGCTCAATCGTGTGGACTGTTCCCTTCCGATCGGAAGCGCAGGTTCAAATCCCACCACGTACCAATATGATGTCGAATTTCGAAATTATACGTACGATATCCGACGCTCTTACGTGAAGGAAAACATCGAAAGGAAACCTACGCACGCTCGAAGTGATTCAAAGTTGTACATGACACTTCACCAATCCGCACTGGGCCTGCGTGGACGACTAAGGCTCTATGCGGTAGGCTCGTGCCCCTCGGTGGGACGTATAAAGCTGATGGTGATGATGAACCTTTACACGATAGCCCTATATCATAAAAATTAAAGCGTGTATTACCTGGTAGTAGTTGGAAAGAATTCAATCACAATAGCTTGGTTTAAGCTCATCATTTCTGAGTGATAGCGATGTCTGCAGCGAAGAGCGAAACTACAGCGCCCTTCGAGTTGGCCCACGGTATACCGACGTTGCAGCGCACCCGATCGCAGAGCCTAAGGTTATCATGGGTTTCTTCCCAATCTTGTTCACCAGGATCGCTGAGAAGAAGTAGGGGATGATGCATACGGCGCCGATCACGATGCTGCTAATATATGTCGCTGCACCGCTCTTGGTCTGCAAAATTAAGAAATTTAGCATTGTTATCTTTTCAGCCTTGCTAGAAAACTATGTTGTAATGTTGAGAAATCGCTATTGCACTAGGGTTGTAGCTTTTGAGAAAGACTTTATACTGTAGATAATAATTGAATATCCACTGACATTAGAGCGTCGGGCTCAATGGTGTGGACTGTCGCCTTCCTACCGGGAGGCTGAGGTTCAAATCCCGACACGTACCAATGTTTTTCGAATTTTCGAAAATATATGTACTTTCCATGCTCTTACGATGAAGGAAAACATCGTGAGGAAACCTTCATGCACGCCTGCGAAGAGATTCAAAGTTGTTGTGAAGTCCAATCCGCACTGGGCCCGCGTGGACGACTATGGCCTAATCACCCTATACGGGTAGCTCGTGCCCCTCGGTGATGAATGAGCTGATGATGATCCACTGACATTCACACAGCGCCATCTAGCCCTAAACTAAGCATTAGCCTGTAATATGGGTACTAAACAAAGGATAAATAGTATATTATATACACTTTTTTTGTAAAATATATACAATAAATACTAACTTTGCTTTGAAAACATTTAATAAACCCAAAATTTGATATATTGTAGTATAAATTCATAAATTATGCATACTTATTACAAAGACTGACATCATAATTAAGGAGACAGTTGTACGAAGCGTTTTGGAAAGTTCATTAATGCGTTACTAGAATTGTGATAACTCTGTGAGCTTAAATGTTAAAAGTGTCATTATTTTACCAAAATTTCTATTATTAAGAGGTCCATCGATACCACAGCAGATTTTTTGTTTAATAGAATATAATTCACGACCAACGACTTATGTTGGTTGTTAAACAATAAGCGATTTAAATAGATATATTTCGAACTGTCCCCAATTGTTTTCGTCGAGGGTCAAATGGAGAATAGGTCAATTTGTCTCCAGGTGCAAAGTTCGGTGGTAGATCCGGATATACTTTTACTGTGTTGCCCCAACTGTCTATATTCGTGTAGTTCCGAGACCTCGCGTGTCAATTAAATGAGGATGGAAAAAACCGGATATTGGTATCATATACCTACAAGGTAGTGAAATATTTCGAAGAAACTTCATAATTAGTTGATATATTTGATAATAGAAATATTTGTCATGTTTTGATTTATAACTAGCAGTAAAACATAATGAAAAGCACGCAGCACACGCGACACGAAATCGCCCGTGTACAACATTGCTTTATTTTTCATAAATAAAAAGTATTATTTGAAATTAAAGTAACCTGAGTTTTTCCTTAGTATATCAGCTACATTAGTTCCTCCGAATCCGTCCAGCCTTTCAGAGATTACCCGAATCAGACAGACAGACAGACAAAAATTTTAAAAATTGTTTTGGTTACCTCTATATTTATTCATATGCATTAGGAAAATTTTTTTTTCAATATTACAAACAGAAACTTATTTTATTAATATGTATAGACATTTACATTATGTGTAACATATAGAGTACTCGTTTTGTACTTAAATCACTCATATCAGACTCTCAATACTTTACCAACCTTTACTCTTCTCTTCTACAATTTTATTTATGAAACGACAAGAAGCGAAGAAAATAAGTCTTGTGTATAAATAAAATGCCATGAAAAATTTTAATATGACTTTTTTGGGTAATAAATAGCTCCATCTTCCGTCACCGAGCCAAGTCAAAATAATTAATTTTGTCAAACACAAGTACCAATCTCAACATATGCAACTGTTTAAATATGAAAGATCATTTTTAGAAATATGAAACACATTTTGGAGCGAAAATTGTAAGTAGCTCTCATCTCACAAATTAATTTACTTTTCAACTTTGCGTTTCGTCTTCATTTAGGAAAACGTCCAAAGAATATTCGTTTAACTGGATTCTAATTTAATTGAAATACATCTTGTCATCTGTATATTTAGCTCCGGTCCACCAATAAACATTAATTAACCTCTCATAATACATACATTTAAATAGATAGGAATATTTGACGATTTTAACGCGAACATGAGTTCTAGTTTAAACTAATACTTGAATACTAGTATTGCGAAATGTGTGTATTTTTGTGAAAAATGGTTTCAACAAACACATTTAGTATCAAAACTTTATTTTTGAGGACTGATGAGATGGCTTAACCCAGCCAAAAGCTTTTAACCGACTTCAAAAAATTCACCGTATAAATGCTTTTTTAGGATTTTTTGACGAAGATTGTTGTTATGAACCGTATTGATATTCTTTTTATGTTGGAAAAGGTCCTTCAGAGAGTCCATAATATGAAAGTCAGGTCAATCAGACCCTTCTTTGGTAGATACCAAAGAAGTCGAAGAAACTTTAAAAAATTTGGGCAACTCAGAGAAACTACTACTGCATTATCTCTATCTTCAACCTATCGCAGATTACAGTGATTACTTTCATTTGAATTACACCAAATTTAAAAAAAATACATTTTAGCAAATTTTAAGAAATAATTAAACATATATTTATATTTTTATGTTGGTGCCAAATCCAAACGAACTGTTTAACTTTATTAAGTATAAAAATATTAATTCACAGCTCTTTTCAACTTGCACCGACTTCAAATATTAAAAATAATTTCACATGTCTATTTACCCATAAAAATTTATTTTCTTTTGTTAGAGGTCGGATTTTTTTATTATTTTATCTAAATTATGTATAAACAAATATTTTAAGCTATCTTAAATCTACACCTACTTTGTCCTATTTAATTATATAGTCCTATTAAAGGGTATTATAATTACAACGGTGAGAGCCGCTCATGCAGTAACAATAAACGTTTAATGCCTCTATAGTAGAACGCTATTAAAACTAATGTATTCAGATATGCCTTGAATATAAATGCTGGAAAACTATAAGTTTTAATTTATCGTAAATAAATTTGCAGCCGATGTCGAATGAAGTTAAGATAGTTTAAAACATGAAGGAGAACCTAACATCTGTTGTCTCGGGTGATGTGCGCAATGCGCATGGATGGAGAATAATAACTGTCTATCAGTTGTTGTCACCTTCATGCCGCTCTGTCATGGTCTGGCGTATCACTTACCATCAGGTGAGCGTCCAGACCGTCCGTTCACTTATAACATAAAAAAAGCGTACGTGAAAGTAAAATTTACATTAATATACAAATCTCTCTCATTGCAACTGAGGTAAAAATGTAAACGAACGCAAACGTTGAACTTTAGAGTAATTAATTAGTTCAATTCTTAATTACATATAAAGATATGAGACTGTCTAGTGATTTTACGCAATTGTTATACAATTAAAAAATACATAAAAAGACAAACTTTACCAGAGCCCACAAACTTTATTAATATAGGAAAACAAAAAAAGGAAACTCCAAAGAATGAGAAATTAAATAGCCAATTATAAAAAATATATTAATTACTTGACTCGCAATATTTCATTAAGTCAAAAAGCGGTTTTAATGAAATTAAACTTTCTTTAATAAAGACTACAAAAAACGTTTAAACGTAAGCAATGAATTTAATGAAAACCGCAAGTTTTATAACTAAAACTTTCGCCTTAAATGTTAAAAACGTCTAAAAAATTTCCTATAAAAGTTTAGTTAATTTTAATAATAATATTTATATAAATATCCAGTCAAATACGAACAACATGTCATTCACACAATTGTAAACGTTGATTGAACCCGGAATATAGGGGAGACGTCTCAACCATTAACCATATTTTTATTTTTATTATTTAAGTTCACCTACAGTGTTACATTAATACAAAAATCATACAAAATCATCAGCACAAGCACAACCATTACAGCAAACATAACATGCAGGTATAAACACTATAGTTTTTATATACATATTTTAAAGTCTAACCACAACCCCAATTATCTTAAAAGAAGAAATATTTAAATACTCTTGAAATTTTTTGAAATAAAGATTGTCACCATTTATAGGACTTTGTCAACCTGTATCATTGTTGACGAGTGTAACGGTAGACGTCGGCTACTAAACCAAGGTTCCGTTCATCCCGGGCAATAAAACTTCGTGTGCATAACATGTCTTTTATTATCAAGTGCTTCTTTGTAAAATATGTATTACAAATAATATGTGTAAAGTATGTTATCAGTTGTTTTAGTAACCGTAATACAACTCACGCATAACTTGGCTAGATGGCGCTGTGTGAATATCAGTGGATATATATACAATATAATTATTTATTGTTTGTATCTATTAGGTAACTTACCGTAATACATTCGCATAATATGAGCCTCAGTGAATAATTGTGGTAATTTACTAGTAAGCATCAAAGCATCCCACACATTTGGGTTATCCCATCGGGTGTCGTGAAGTTGTTGCTGCCACTATCGTTGACACTTGTGAACCACAGTCGGAATATGTTGTATTCTAAACGAGTCATTAACTATGAACAAAGTTTTCCTCTTATAAATTATACTATTATAAGAGGACAAATATTTTTTTTGTAATCATCATCATCAGCTCATTAAACGTCCCACCTTCCGCCTAAGACGTTCACGCGAACCCAGTGCGGTTTTCTCACGATGTTTTCCTCACCGTATGAGCGTCGATAACGTACATTAATTTCGAAAATCAAATCTCACACATTGAACCTCCCTCCCGGTAGGAGGTAACAGACCACACCATTGAGCCATTGACGCTCTTACCACCAGGTAATGGAACTAACCGTCCCATAACGACGTAATAAAAAAAATTCTAAGGATTTCTCGATTAAATAGGAAAAGAGTAAGAAATAAAAAAAAAATCGGTAATAAGCATTTTTTTTCTTATGAGAGTACACGTCATCACGAAAGCGTTAAAAATATAAAAATCCAAAAACAAACGTTTTACAGGTAGGTTCAAATTCTATCCCAATTACAAATCCGAGCTTGTCGAATTAAGGATTACACCTCCAATTGTTACAAGAAAACAATATAATACGCCTACGATTCCCGTTACTTGCGTTTTACGAAAGATAAATAGCCCGTCTTATTTAAAGCTTATCTCGTATTAGACGCAAACATAAAGGTATTGTTCAATCCTATTCGTGAACAAAGCCTTTACTTTACTACTTTGTATCGCGTTTGTCATACATTTATATTCTAACGGATTTACAAGGGACTACTATTATTTGTAAGTCTAAAAGATCGATTAATAATATATATATAATCTATATATAATATAATAGTATATGTTATATATATATTATTTATTATATTACACGTGTGTGTGTGTTGTGTGTTGTGTGGGGTGTGTTGATGTGTTGAAACTTCTGCCCCTGCCACTTGCCCGTTTAACCGCCGCTGACGGAAACAATCTTTTATTTGTGTCTGGAACCCGCGGTTGAAAGTTACACGGTAAGCTAGCTATATCTATATATACCTACAGTAGTATTCGTTAGAAAAAGGCCACAGATGACTTTCTCAGTTTCACCGGGCCCAGGTGCCCTCAACTTAATGCAAAGTCCATACAAAAAAACTATTGTGTCTGTTTATATATATACAGTGGCATTTTGAATCATTATCCATTTGAGTATTAGGAATGTTTTATGGAACCATATAAATTTATCATAAAAGTTATACAAAATAAATTATCGCAGTACATTATGCGAGTAACTTTATTCGTTTGCGTGGCGACTCCGCCTCACATGCCTGCCAATAAATAATTGAAAATTATCATTTTTTAAGTCAAAATTTATATTTTTTAATTGAAATATGTATTATCAATCGTTACATGTTGTTTAAGTTTAAAATATCGATTTTGGCAATGATATTCTGTATATATAAAGTATTTTTTTATCATTGATTTTGTATCAATTGATTGCCTTATATTTAGGTATGTTCTTTGAATCACGAGTAGGTTCTTATTTAAAAATAGTCAATATTCTCGATTTCGGTTTGTCAGTTAATGAACCCATACGCTATAGATTTGCATAACATACAATTATGTTTACTTACACAGCCATAGTTATGAAATTCATCGTGCAAATTAGTAGCATATAAAAAAGCAGAGGCCTTTTGTAAATAGGCTTGATATTGTGCAGTCCAACTACTATCTGATGGTAAATGTTGTCTTTTACTTGATTCTCGGCATCTCACTGACTTTGTCCATTTGCTTCTTCCAAATGTCTTTGTACTAAAACCAAAAGATTAATTATTATTATTTATTTATTTTTCTTAGTTAATGTACATTAACTATATAATTATGTGCATTGGCACAAATTCGCTTCCGACCACAAAAATACCAGTTTCATGGAGATCGGAATCACACGACTTGTTGTTTACACCGAGTGAAAGCTGGTTTCCAATTGACAGTGTCGATCCGTATATTATACAATAAACAATAGCAACCCATCTGGTGTAATGGTTGAGACACCAGCTACTACACCAAGTTTACCAGGTTCGATCCCTGAACAGTACAAACATTGTGTGCATGAACATGTCTGTTTGTAATAGTCTGGGTGTATGGATCAATCATCATCAGCTTATTTAAATCTTCCCAAACGAGGGCACGAGCCTACTCGTAAAGGTGATTAGCCTTAGTCATCCATGGGACCAGTGCGTCCACTTCGTACAACCTTGATCTCTTCGCAGCGTGCGCATTTTTTTTAACTTCGGGAGCTTGTTCCCCTTGGTGAGACGTATTGAGCTGAGATGATAAGTCTCATTGCAAAGATATTCCAAAGCGATTCGATAATCATCCCTTAGTAAATGTCAGACCAATCATCATCAGCATCTCAACAGTTTTATGTATCAGACAATTTAAAAAGTGTCATTGCTTTGAAACTAACCAAGTCATTCCAACTCAGTGGCACAGAAAAAACTGAAAGCTACTATTACTATGTTATTACTATTTCTCATTATTTTTATTGTTCGATCGACGAGACGGTCCGTATTTGTTTGTAGTTAACAGAACGTCGTCGTAAATTGGTACACACTTCACGGACGAATACAAATCCAGACATAGATTAATGATTTGTACTCGAACCGTTTCATGTCAAGTCACTTGGATATCTCCATTCATGAAGCGTTTACATGTTAATAACGATTTAATAGTTGAGTGCTCTGAATATTTAGTTGGTGTTGAAAGTCGTGACTATTTCCATTGTATTAAAAATTTATTATTAATATAAAATCTTTTGTCCATACATTTTAGTTTAGTCTGGTTGGACATAATTTGATTCCTATGATATTTTTTTATATTACAAGACAACGGGACGGTCAGCTCGCTTATCTGGTGGTCATGTGATATGCCTGACCATGGCAGAAGCAGTTGCAGGAAATCAATAACAGTTTTTCATTTTTCATGTCAACTCTGGCCTGCGCCCGTCACCCGAGATGGCAGATAGTCTCTTGTACCCAGTATTTTTACTAGCTACAGTGCCCTCATCCCGAAAGATAAAGTGCTTAACACTCCTGTTTCACGGGACGATATCTGCACTGCGGTGAACCTATCTACCTAGCTGACTCAATATCGAGTGACGAGTCTTCCATATGGTAAATGTCATGGTTGGATGATATTTTTAGGTCTTACAAGCAATTTAGGCTATTATTCACGGCGGACCTTTAAAGTAAGCTTAATGGACTGAGCACAGTTCTGTGAATCAAGTGGGTTAAACGACTAACATCATAAGATAGTAGCCTGAACCAACGGCTTAACGTGCCTTGCAAAGCACGAAGGACTCTAGATTAAAATTTTCGTCACCCATCTGACAATTGACTCTGCGATCAAACGCACTAATTAGGTCTGCCAGTCAACTCAAGTCAAGTCGTCGAAATCCTTTTTTTAATTTCAAATGAACGCTGACGAAGTTACTGAGGAAAGCGAGTTTGCAAATTGAAACTATATATATCTTTATTATTGTACCTATAGGTACACACGATTCGACATCAGCTCATTATACGTCCTTACCGAAGGGCACGAGCCCAGAGTGAGTAGGCCTCAGTCGTCCACGCAGGGCCAGTGCAGATTGGTCGACTTCACTCACTACCTTTGAATATCTTCGCAGGCGTGTGCAGATTTCCTCACGATGCTTTCCTTCACTGTAAGTATGCAGAATTTAACTGCAATTAT
>PQWD01006266.1:8466-125257 GCA_019425675.1 Leucinodes orbonalis
TATCAGATTATCTCTGTTTATTTCGTGGTTAAAAAAATTCTTATCAAAATCGGCTCTTGCGTTTTAGTATGAAATCTTAAAATGAAATAGACAATTTATGATTATATCAATATTTTGAAAAGAAAAACAAATGCTTACAAATAAAATATCTTAGATAAATTTCTATATTCACATAACCAAGAAATAAAAAGATGCAGACAAAATCCTTATTCACCACATCAGAAGTCGATACTAGTTATAAATAAATTTTATTGTAGATTATATTAGATCCAACATTTAAATAACAATGAACAATCACATCGACAATTCCATACCAAAAAATGTTCGAGCCTTCACAATACATTACGCTAGTTAATTTATATATTATAATGTTATACATTGCCCCGGTAACCTTAAAAGCCATCTGCGGGCCAACACAGTAGTCAGTTCGAAAAAAAAAATGTAATTCTTAATCATTATTCCATTAAATCATTAATTCTTCCTAACGTCATTATAGAAAGTATACAAAAATCAAAACACTATTCGATTCTCGGTGACAGATCACGGTGATCACTTTTGTTAGCGGATCACAGAGATTTTTTCACTGTGACGTTATTTATCACCCATCTCTAAAAAGTATCGGTATCATTAGGAAAAGTACTCGATACCATAAAGTGTCGATACTTTTTTGGTATCCCTAGTCAAAGGAACGATAGGGAACGATATTTTATTTTTGACGTTTGACATCTGACTGCTGTCATTTGACGTGGATAGATCCCCATTTCCCTACTTTCTTTCAACTTTCTCTTGTGTAAATTCAAGGTATGTATCTCATTACAGTAATAGCGTAATTAAGAAGTTTGCCTATCTGACATACAGGTGAATGACGTCACTTGTTTGTCTGTAACCGGTGCTAAATAAACGACCAATCATATACATACTTGTTAATGATACTAGCTCGGGTGACTTGAGTGGGTTTTGTTACTTATTGTACGTGAGGCCATTCGCTTCCAATTAGTCCTTTCCGATACGTGGTTGAAGTACGACGAAGGTTCGTTCGTACTTATAAATAATATTTTTTTTGGTTCAAATCATTTAAACAGGTAAGCACAGGATACTGTAATTCCTCTATCTAAATGTTCCTATTGCTATATTTTTAATCAGTTATTATAATTTAATTAATACAGGTGTTTATTTGTCATTTATAAATTGTTGAACTTTGTACTATGCAAGGTAAACTAGTTGGTGAAGTAGTAAATTTTTCCTTATTGAAGCCTTATTTATTTTCTTGAATAATTTCAATAAAAGACTATCCGGGGTGAGGTTCTTTTATAAAGATTTATAATAATATTGCATATGAAAGGGCATTTTAATTATGGTCATTGAAATATTTAGTACTTACAATTGAGGATTTTGGTTAAACTTATAATACTGTATATGTAAATGTTGTTACATTGGTTTTTAATAATGAAATGAAAAATAAAGAGCATACTATATATCTATAAATAATGGTGATATAAAAAGTTGTAATCAAAAACTTTAGGATAATAATTGAGTTATATTTATGTATGTCTCTTTTTATTAGAACCATCATCTTGTTTATTATTCTGCGGAAATCTTGTGGTATGAAACATTTAAAATATTTTCAAAGTAAATGAGATGCCTAATTTTGTTATTTCTTAATATACTGGCAATTAAATAAACTTTGTTCAGATTTTAATATGAATAACACATTAAATTATAATTATACACCAGAACATAATAAGAACTGCAAATTGATTGATTGTCTAGGAAATTGAAAAAAAATCGTAGGATTCTACACCAGAGATAAATTGTATTATTTGAATTTCTAGTTCATTAATACAGAACAATATTTATCTGGGTGTCAAAGACCTTCATTGAAACAACAGTACATAATCGTAATAAATTACTTTATCAAGCTATAACAGTATTATTTATTGTGCACGATCTTTATTATTGTATCAGTAAACAGTAGATATTAAATTGAAAACAAATAATATTTACTTTGAGAAAATACTATGTTCAGTGATTCTAGTTATATAAATAATATTTATAGTAGATGAAAGTGTATCAATTCAATTGTTGAAATTGTAGTTCCAAAGTATTGTAATTAGTATCGAATTATGTTTTACCCGTATTATAATCACTTTATATTTTTTTCTTTGCATATTTTTGCTTTAGGGAGCGTTCAAGTATTCTGTAACGCAATTTTTGAAGATTTTTGACACCCCCTCCTCCCCTTGTAGCGCACCGTAACGTTTTTTTGTACTCCTCCTCCCACTCCCTAAACGTTACGTCCCTAAAGTCGTAAAAAGTATGTCATAGATTTTATTTACAATACAACCTAGGGATTTCCCGTGAAATTTAAACAAAAAGTTTTGCCAACTAGCGAGAACAAATAAAAAATGACGACGAAACTAATACAATTAAGGGTTTCCCCGTATAACCTAAATGAAAAGGGTTGCCAATTTTGGAGTTTTAATTCCCTAATTTTTTATTAAAAAAAAAAACAATGTCACGTAAAGTGTTGTAAGAAAGACCCCTCCGCCCCTGTAACGCATCGTAACGTTTTACGAGACCCTTCCCCCCGAATTGCGTTACATATTACTTGAACGCTCCCTTATCTCCTAACCAAAACTTCAGTCTCATTTTATTAAAAAATTATGTTATCACTTTTTGCATTATGAAATTATCATTATCAGCTCATTATACATCCCCACCGAATGGCACGACGCTACCTGAATAGGGTGTATTGGCCTTAGCGGCCTTAGCCACGGGGGCCCGTTACGGATTCGAGAGCATCGGATAACGTACATATAAATTCGAATAGACATTGGTACGTGGCAGGATTTGAATTTGCGCCCTCCCGATCAGAAGGCAACAGCCCACCATTGAGTCACCGACGCTCTTATTATGATATCAATATATGATTATTTTGCAATTTAAAATCAGTGTGACAATGACCGCGCCAATTTTTTTTTTTTCAGAACTGCCACTATGTCGAAAATAAAGGCTGGACCAGTGGTCGACATCTTGGGCGATGAGATGACCAGGATCATCTGGGATCTTATTAAGGATAAGTTGATCTTACCATTCTTGGACATTGAACTACATACATATGATTTGGGAATGGAAAACCGTGACAAGACTGATGACCAAGTCACTATTGATTGTGCCAATGCTGTCAAGAAATATAACGTAGGCATCAAGTGCGCTACCATCACGCCCGACGAGAAAAGAGTTGAAGAGTTCAAGCTGAAAAAGATGTGGAAGAGCCCAAATGGCACTATTCGTAATATCCTAGGTGGTACCGTCTTTAGGGAGGCTATTATTTGCAAGAATATTCCTCGTCTCGTAACTGGATGGGAAAAGCCCATCATCATTGGTCGTCACGCTCACGCTGATCAATATAAGGCAACAGATTTCGTCGTGCCGGGAGAAGGTAAATTGGAGTTGATTTTCACTCCACCATCTGGGGAACCTATTAGACATGTCGTCAACGATTTCAAGGGAGCTGGTGTTGCACTTGGTATGTTCAACACTGATGCCTCTATTGTTGACTTTGCGCATTCCTCATTCAAATATGCGCTCGACAGGGCTTACCCGCTGTACTTAAGCACTAAGAACACTATTCTGAAGAAGTACGACGGTAGATTTAAGGACATCTTCCAGGAAATTTATGACAAGCAGTACAAATCTCAATTTGAAGCCAAAGGTATATGGTATGAGCACCGTTTAATCGATGACATGGTAGCTTATGCTATGAAGTCTGAAGGAGGTTTCGTGTGGGCTTGTAAAAACTACGATGGAGACGTGCAGTCGGATTCCGTTGCGCAGGGTTATGGATCGCTTGGTCTCATGACTTCAGTCCTTATTTGCCCTGATGGAAAGACTGTGGAAGCCGAGGCAGCTCACGGTACTGTAACAAGGCATTACCGTTTCTATCAGCAAGGAAAGGAAACGTCAACAAACCCCATTGCCTCAATCTTTGCATGGACCAGAGGGCTCCTGCACCGTGCCAAGTTGGACAACAATAATGAGCTTAAGAACTTTGCTGAGAAGCTGGAGAAGGTTTGTATCGACACGATCGAGTCTGGTATCATGACAAAAGATCTCGCTATTTGTATCAAAGGAATGAACAATGTCCAAAGGTCAGACTACTACGAAACGTTCGAATTCATGAATAAATTGGCCGAGAACTTGAAGAAAAGTCTGGGCAAATGACTGAGCAAAAGTAACTTTAAGAGCAGCCTTTGAATATTTGTATCACAAAAAACTTCGTATTAATTTGGTCACATGGGATATAAGGGTACCGTATTTTGCGCATTTATTTATTATTTGTACCATAATATTTAATAAACTTGTTTATTTACAGTATTATTATTTTTATTTAGTGAAACATCCATACAATCGTATACTTACCCTAGTTACTGAAAGATTTCTGTGAGTTACATTGACACAATAGTCTCGTAAACACTAATGTATTGTATTATAATCAGCTAAGACAAATTGATAGGTACCTAGGTACTAAATACAGTATACATTTGATATAAGGACAATCAGATACCCAAAATTGAAATAAAATAATAGAGAATAAAATTAGAGCTTAATACTATTCATATTTATTACCAGGTATTTCGTAGCTGCATATATAGTAGTCAACTGGTATTTGAAACGTTACACGCCTAGTCCCATTATGAAATGACCAATTTATCTATTTTAATTTAGAGGTCAAGCTGAATCTGTGATGTTGAATAGTACATCTTTATTGAACCTACATGTTTACACAATGATGAGTGGTGTACTGATACTAGATATCGTGCTAGTAAGTCGAGTCTAGTTACACCTACATTAGGTAAAATGTTTAAATAATAAACAATACAAATAACTAGGTTCAGTAGGTATTATTACATATAGTAAGCTGATACAAGATTTTATTTCGCTTACTAAATCAGCAAAAAAAAGGCCAAAAAGCAGTGAGGTGATGATAACGTAAGTTATTGTTCCAAATCATATCAAAGTTCACATTACGTTAAACACCTGCACATTATTCATTGTCATTAGACGTTTTAAAAAGTAACGATAGTGAATCAAAATTCACGGTAGGTGCCTACATCACTCCGAATTTGTTTTTGATAAGACTCGACAACAGTCTAACCGTGATAGTAAAATTATCATACATGAATTGTAGGTTTGTGAAGATATCTGGTTACATTAGGGCTGCCATAACAAATTTAACTTGAATATCATACATATTGGAGCCTATTCTTACTTGTTATGTTACTTTGGACATGTATGATTATACCTACCTAAATTTAAACACATTGACCAGTGTGAAGGAACCAATCTAGTTGAAACCTCATTACATAGGTACCTATATAATAAAGATTTTAAGTTAGTTGGGATTTTTCCCCCAAGAAAACCCTATATACAAGTAGGTAATAGACGTTACCTATTCACTACCTACCTTATGATGGGCCTAATGCATGCTTTGAGAAAAACAAGCAAACACATTTTTTTAATAATTATTATCTATCTAGGTAAAATGTAGGTATTATCACAGATAAAATAACTATACTAAAGTATTATTCAGATAGTGTATTGACAAGCGTGCCAACAATAGCTGAACCAGGGTCAAGGCTTTTCGGTCCAAAGGTATCAATACCTACTATGTAATTACACAAAATAAATATCTAAATAATGCCAAAACCGCTTGTCTTCACGTTCCAACGCACTTGTTTCCAATGTAAATGTTTTCCTAACGAAACTAAAACATGGGCGTGTGACTTACGTAGATACAAGATATTATTTTCTAAGTGGGTGTAACTTCTTGCTGTTTATTACTAGTTATGTGTGACGTTTTCACGATTGATCAGTGACATTTTATATATTTTTTTATCCAACCTATCGCAGTCTACTGCTGGAGATAGGTCTCCCTCATTTTACGCCAGATATCCCGGTTCTCCGCTTTTCCCATCCAGACTCCACCAGCGACCTTTCACAAGTCGTAGGTCCATCGGGCCGGAGGGCGCCCTACGTCCTTTATATCACAGGGTTCAAATTTTAGCTTCCTGCTATATTGCACTGTAAACGTGACCACTACGACTCTTGCGTGTTGGTTGCAGACCTCGTACATAAGTTGTTCAGCACGATACCTAGGCCACGTTAGCTTTGGTCCCGAAAAGTGTACATTTATGTACCTAATTTGAGGCAATACCCATTATTAATTCGTGGTTATACCTACATGGATACCTATGTAAAAAAAAACCTATGTGCTTTTAAGGCTTATTTCTAAAACAATATTCTCACATTCAATTAAATAACTATCAATAAAATAAGGCATCTACTAATCGTCTTTTGATAATGTGTTCCTCAATGAATATACCTAATCATCGGTAGAGTACAGGTTTTTAGATGAAGGGTAACATCGCTTAAATGTTCTTTGTAATTAGCGAGCAGTAGATTACCTAATTTGTCGTTGGACTTAGGTGTCGGTTAGGTATCTAACATTTTCGACGAGGTGTCATTGATGAATTGTAATTCGATGAGACTGTTTTCGAATAGTCAACCCTTATGTAACTGCTACATATTAATAGCGTAGGTAACTGTATTCAATACAGGCTGAATTTTGAATCATTAGCTTCCTTTCTTCGATCTGTTATTGTACTCATATTATGGAATATTTTTATGGGAACCAAATAACTAAAATATAAAAGTTTACCAAAATAAATAAATTATAGTATTGCCTTGAGCAATAAGATAATTCATTACAGCTCATACTTCTTTATTCAGCGTGCCCGTGCGTCGCCCTCTGCTACATATTTAACTGAAAAATATTTTTCTTTTGGAGTCAACTTCTTTTATTGTTTTTTAATATGTATAATTGATTCGTTAAAAAATATTTGCTATTAGTATTAATAGATTTGCCTTATATTTGCGGCAGGTACTTTAAATCAAAAGTAGGTTCTTATTTAAAAAAAAATGCCAATTTTCTCGTGCATGAAGGTTTCCGGGTTCGATCTCCGGGCATTACAAACATAAGTCTTACAAAGAGTATATAATACACAAAGTTTCAGGCTTATGCTTAAATATTTCAGGTCCCAATGCGCTGTGTGAATGTCAGTGAATATTTATTATAATTATTTATTTTATGTTGACCCCTACATTTGAATAGGTAAGCTCCTGATATGGGTTATTTTTGTAAAACAATAAGTCAATGCCTATTCGATAGACGATAGTGGAGATCTGGGCCTGACTTACCTGTCCGTGGTTGATAGCCCGTTCTGGTGGCAGTGGCAGAAAAGAAAGCTTTCTACGGTCCATATCACCTGGTTTCATCATCAGCTCATATAACGTCGCCACCGAGGGGCACGAGCCTACCCGTATAGGGGATTAGCTCTTCGTCGTCCACGCGGGCCCAGTGCGGATTGGACGACTTCACACACAACCTTCGAATCTTCTTCAGGCGTGCATAAAGGTTTCCTCACGATGTTTTCCTTCACCATAAGAGCGTCGGATAACGTACATATATTTTTCGAAAATTCGAAAATACATTGGTACGTGTCGGGATTTGAACCTCAGCCCTCCCGGTAGGAAGGCGACAGTCCACACCACTGAGCCACCGACGCTCTTCACCTGGTTTGTTGAGGCGTAATACAGAGTTTTTACGTAACGGAGATCGTTCGAAGTCCTACTCCAGTAAAAGGGAGACTGTATGTACTGAAAGTTTTTTTATGAAATAAGTCCTGAAACACGCAACCTCAATTGTGGCATGTAACAATAAGTACTATACGTACTATACATTAACATAATACCTTATAAGTTCTTAACTTTACTATGTGACCTCATCCTGGCGCCTAACCTGAATCCGCCCTTGGACTTAGGTATAACTAAAATTTTATTACCTACTTGCGCGAAAGTTTTATGCCATTATCGAGGTTTCATAACATGTGGTTAAGTAGTTCACATTACAGAAAAGCCACATTAGTTAAAAGTAAGTAGATAGTAAAATTGTATTATTAAAAATATAAAGTTTACAATAATTACGATTGTCTGTCAGCGATATGAAAACGCGCGTGTATTCTGAAACGTAGGCTGAATCAGCAAATGTCCCTGACCTTTGGATGACTATCGATTTAATATACGTACTTAAAATAATTCTGTTGTTTATAATATAATAAGAATTAAATTTTTGAGTTATCTTAGTATTTCTGGTAAATTTATTAGCGGCTCAAAGACTAGGGCCCACTTATTTTGCTTTTACACAAATGTCTATAAGAGGTCATACTATCCTTGTACAGATACGCTTAGCAAAATAATTTGTTGTTGTTGTTGTGTTTAATGACACCGAATGTAGTGACGATAAATTTATATAATGACAGAAGCCTGGTAAGGTCTCAGCTTAGGTTTTATGCAACTTGATCGCTAGTCCCTCATATTTTGGAAGCCATTTTATAAAAAATCAATAAGGTAGTTTTATATTGAATAATGACTGAAAAATAAAACTCCGTTATAATTGTTGTCCTCAGCTCAGATGGCTTGTGGCACAGATATTAACATAACCAATGTGGAGATCATACCTACGGCAGCAGAAGAACCTTCATGCGAGTCCTGACTCGTGGTTACACCAGATTGTTGCTCCAGTATGTTAATCCAAGATTTTTTTATATTTGTCATGTAGTATTTACCACACCATTTATAACTTGTCATTCATATTTTAGTGCTATCCCGTAAAACAACATCCCACCAAACACATTTCATGTAAAATGTTGTCAAGACGACCACATAAGGTTTGCCCTGTGATAAAGATATCAGATCACATGTTGAGCCAAAGTTCTAAATCTACGCGACCTAACTCTACCGATCCTTACTTAAACAAATTCAACATTTATAGTTTGTCACACTCACAGAATTAATATATTTCTCTTATTATTAATTCTGTGGTCACACTGGTGTCAGTCTGCAATGCTTAATGCGTAGGGTACCTAACTGTGCACTTATATTCTATCAATTTGATTATATGTCTAGTACATATAATATCTACACATAATTGACTTTTGGTCCAGGACATTCTTATCGCACCTTACAGCTCCCTGTTTGCTTACCAAGCGGTTTAGGGGCAAGGCCACGGTGATAATATTACGGAATCCCTTGGTCTTACTAGCGGCGATTACAATCCACAATGGCTCATAGGCTCGTTGTGTAACTTTTGGGCTGATAGGCATCTGCGCTCGCCAATTGACCGGTGAAGATGTTAAGGCCATCTGCGCCAACAGCAGTAGTCAGTTTGAAAAAAACTCCACTAATGATCTAATCCTAGGGTGATACCTACTCTTTTGTTTTGGAGTGAGGAATCTGTAGCGCGAAAGGGGAGGAAACCGTAGGGATGTGTGAACCGTGTGTTCAGCTGAGTAAGTTAAGCTAAGAATAGGATACCCTAAACTACCATTCCCCCTCCCTAAATGTCTTTATCATCTCCCCTTTAAACTGTACTATATACATAGGTGGGTGAGATTTATATTTTGGTCAATGATTTCCACCATAATAATGTTATTAAATAGAAAAAATATGGAAATGATCATAAATTTTTGCCAATCTTGGTTATGATGCCTGATAAGATTGGAAGGCAAAAGCTCACGGTGTATATTTTTCTGAAGCATTTCAATTCATTAAGGAGTAGGTATTTAACGTTAAGTATTCACGATTTTGTGTCAACGAGACCTATATACGTAGTTTGAGTGTGTGTGTGTGTGAAGGCCTGCCGACTTATATTTATTGTAGGTGAAAAAGATCAACTACAATAAATATAAGTCTTGTGTTACGCTATTTAATTGCATGAAGATAATTTGTATTTTCTCTGTAAGTGATTACTGTAATCTTTTGAGAAATAAATATCTTAAAACATAACTACATCCGGGATGCATATGTTATTATAATACAAGTGATATCAGAAACACTGCAAAACACTTAGGTGCAGGTTATCAATAGGTTGCTGTTTTAAGTATTTAATAAGTTTATTTTAATTTATTTACGTGAAATTATATTTTTAATATGACTTTACACGAATAATCGATTCATAATCTTATACTTAATTAGGTTTAATTTATACTTAAATCCATATACATTTTCAATTTCTTTCATGCATTCATGCAAATGAATAGAAAAAATACGTGAAATTATATTTTTAATATGACTTTACACAAATAATCAATTTATAATCTTATACTTAACTAGGTTTAATTTATACTTATATCCGTATACATTTTCAATTTCTTTCATGCATTTTGACCTCAGGTCAGCAGGGATAGGTATTCCGTGAAATAAAAACATTGACCTTTCAGAAGAGCGTATTCTTTCTTACAAAGCAGTAATGCACCGGTGTCCGGTGATACTTAAGAGCGCATAATCCAAAAATCACCCAAAAGGCTGTTACTGTTTTAACGATAGAACGAAAAATACTTATATGATGTAATTGAAATATACATCAATATTATAACCATGAAAGCCTTACAGCTACTCGGCTTGGATTTTTTAAAATTATTAGTAATTTCTGAAATATTTAGCTCTAAACTATGACGAAAACGCAAAACATGTCGGTGTTTAACAGAATGACGACGTTTAACAACATTAAACAGTTGAAAAATATATTTACTAAATTAAGAAAGGTTTTCACTACAATGTCTCCGAGCCACATTTTTATTTATGTTTCTATTTATTTTTTACGATTTTTTGAAATTGCGCCTATTTTGCCCCATATATTTTTACTAAGGGCGCGCGGACTAAGATTTATTCACGGCGCAAGCGCTCCAACTTCAGTCGCTCAGCAGAACTCAGAGAGAGGGGTCACGTCTGTTTGCGGAGCGGCGCGCCATTGTGTCCATACTTTGAAGCACAAAGCAAAAAAGTATAAGTATTTTTTTAAAGAAATTGAGTTTTAGTGTTTCTTATGTTTGAAACTAAAATAATTCCAAATAACTTGTTAATTTTAATGACACTGTTAAGCGAATGCTTAAAACACACGAATGTGTTTTCCCACAGAAAATCGGGTATTGAGTTATTCAGTAAAACATAACGTAATTAATTTTATTTTAAAAAATACACAGAACAATATTGTTTTTGCTGATTTCCGAAATTAAATTACATTATTAATTGCAAATTCTAATGAAACTATAACAAAAAGCGATGTATGTTGTTGTACTGCGTTATGTTATAATTAGACTTTTTCCTTGGTCTACTGGAAAGTCGGAGATGGTGGATTGGACTCCCACATGGCAAACATAAATTATCGCCTGCTTCATTTTTAACACTTTATAGAATAAGTTTAAAATACTTCACCCATATGGTAGGCTCGTGCCCCTCGGTGGGGACGGTGAATAAGCTGATGATGATGATGATGACTTTAGTTTATTATTTCGTTTACATCAGACATCATCATCAGAGATAAGAGTTTATATTGACTTCCTAAATCTGTATGAGGAATGATTAAGTTGAGTACCATAAACCATATTATGTTCCTCAGCGTCACAGTATATATTAAAATTTCATATCTTTACATCTTTCAATTCAAAACGTAAGGAATGGACCATTCATAAAATAAAGAGATACATTTTTTATCATACAATATTTTTTCAAAAAAGTCCTAGATTTGTTCAAGCTAAATATTTAAGTTATTAAATCGCCTCAAAATTATTAAAAATACATCGGCCCTTTGTTCTCAGTTTAAATTTAACAAAATAAAATACTCTTTGCATGATGTACATAAAATCTGCTTTTAATGATTCAGATTTTCTCAGATTGTAGGCAAAAAAAATTAAGATTTGCGACATTTTAAGATTTCATTGAACTGAACAAGGGGTCCAAAGTATTCCATAAACTAAAAACACCAAAGCCAACGGACCGGAACTGATCATACCAATCCCATTTAGCCAGTTGAAGAAATTGGCTGAGGGGCCACCTATAAACATTAAATCCGCAAGAAAACAATCGGTTCACCGGTTCTACTTGTAGACGTCCTGAAAAGATCGGGAAGATTGATCTGCTTCTGGAGGGAGATGGGCTAGTTGGAGTGACCAACAGGAGATTAGTGCGGCACTGGAGGAACTTTGAAATAATAAACAAATATCCACTGACATTCACTCAGCGCTATCTAGCCCCGAGTTAAGCGTGAAACTGTAGTATGATTACTAAACAACGGTATGACCGTTATATACATTTTTTTTGTTAATACTTACATATTCGATTAGGAGGGCGACGTTCTTACGGCGAAGGAAAACATCGTTAGGAATCCTGCGCACGCCTGTGCGCAGGTTCACAAGAGTTCGCAAGAGTAAGTTCACCCAATAGCTTCAGCGCTTATGACAGATTAGTTAAGAATATTGTGCACAAAGAAGTTTTGGAGGCCCAAATTAAAACAAAAACCGCTAAAACAAAGTAATGGTTGGTGGTAGTCGGTAGACTTGATACTGAGTCGTCTCGGTAGGTACCACGGCATTGCCAGAGATCGTCCGGTCAAATAAGAGTGCTATGCACTTTTGTTTTTGGATAAGGGCACTGTAGCTAGTGAAATTACCGGGTATAAGACACCTAACACTGGTGTCTCGGGTGCCGGCGCAGTGCAGCATTGATGGAGAAAATAACTGTTTATCAGTTGTTGGTCTCCTTCAATGCCGCTCTGTCATGGTCAGGCTTATCACTTACCATCAGGTGAGCGTCCTGACAGTCCTATTCACTTCGTATCATAAAAAAGCTGCAAAGCATTGTACTTCTAAGCGTTAAGAATTACAAAGTGACCGAAGCCGTGAGCAAAAGCTATCATTTTATAAATGATTTAATTTTCTGAAACCAACCATACACAACATAATTACTAAATTCCATACCTTAAATTAATTAGGACCATGAAAGTAAATTTATTTAAGATACCTAGCTTTTCGATGCAACCGGCCGACTGCAAGGCCAGGCTGTATGTGTGCGTCACCCACACAGGTAGCCAGCCGTTCGAAATACCTAATTTGCAGTCGCGTCAAACGGATTATGCCCTCTTAAGGTGTTAATGTCGATTTTTTAAAGTTAGGGTCTGTAGAGTTAGGCCGTGTAGAAAGAAGCTAGGCTCTACACGAGATTTGATATCTTTTCACAGGGCAAACCATATGTGGTTGTCTTGGCAACATTTACATGAAATGTATTTGGTGGGATTTCAGTTCTTTTGAAAATTGTTAGGCAGACTTTTTAGTGTTTACTTTTTCTTTATTCATAAAATTGTTGAAAGTCTCATATAAACTGTTAATGAAACTAGTATTGTTAATGAAATTATTTTATTATTATTATATTATTGAACTTCCAAAGTTTTAGGGATGTGGGTCGAAAGTTATAATATAAGTCTATGATTTTTTTTTGGTAGATGTATACTAAACTTAGAATACGTCATACCGACCAAATTTCGTTTTTCTAGCAGTTCAGGAATTAGTGAATCATTTGGATTATCATCAGTGTGTCAGTAACGAAATCGATGAACTTTAGATAAGTATTAGAGCTATTCAATTGAGACTTTATACGTTTAATTCGTCTATTATTGACATCATAGTCTTAGAACACGAACTATCTGGTACGTCCCAAACCAATTCTATGATAAAATTTATTAAATCTTATTGAGTACATAAATAACACTAGCTAAAGTAAGTAATATTACACTCTAAACACTTAAAAATAAATAATTAAAACTAAAAAATAAAATTAAAAGAAGTCCCTTTCGGCAAGGTTCCGAAAATACTGGCAGCATTACCCCTTTGGATTGCCAGACTGATTCTTTGTCCAAGGTAGCTGCCAGATCTTCGGTCACCTGTGACGTCGACTAACCTTTTGGAAATTTCTTTGATAAGCCTCAAAGCACGGACCAAGGGTCTCGACACCGAACGGAACAAAATCATATTCGGAGCCCAAACCCCTGTATTTGCGTGCTTTGGCTTTTTCAGCCGCTTCTATGAAATTTCAAAAACAGGCAATTTTTTAAGTTTTAGTTCAATGTATGAGGAACCCCTATCATCATCAGCTCATTAAAAGTCCCCACCGAGGGGACGAGCCTACCCGTATAGGGTGATTAGGCCTTAGTAGTCCACGCGGGCCCAGTGCGGAGTGGACGACTTCAAACACAACTTTCGAATCTCTTCGCAGGCGTGCATGAAGGTTTTCTTACGATGTTTTCCTTTACCGTAAGAGCGTCGGATAACGTACATATAATTTCGAAAATTCGAAAACACATTGGTACGTGTCAGGATTTGAACCTCAGCCCTCCCGGTAGGAAGGCGACAGTCCACACCATTGAGCCACCGACGCTCTATCGACGAGAAGCCCCTATATAATATATATTCAAACTTCATGTCAAAACCTAATAGCGGTTCACATAATACAAAGTTTAAACAGTGTAGTGCTTATAATTTCAAAGAAAAAAGCGTGTGAAAACATATTTAATTCATTATTTTTGCTTAGAGCTTAAATCTACAACAAAATCACATAGACATACAGCTTTTTAGATATATAAACAGGATAATACAATAATTATTCATGTATAATAATGACATAGAAGATTACCAATTGTTAAATAAAAGGATTGCTTTATTAGGCTATTCGGCTTCGGAATCCTAAAACACGAAACATTTCGAGAAAAAGTAGGTATTATAGTGCCCTTGCGATTCGTTTGTCTCGTCTTGGCGGGGGCACTACAGTGCACCCAGATATAAATGACAGATTAATAAGATAGCAACATGATTCACTGAAATAATCATTACAGAATACAAAGACAAGTCATCTTGCGGTATTACAAATAAAAAGTTACGACGATTTGAAGGCATGAATTTGGGTAAAAGTCATATCTCAAATACCGTGAAACTTAAGACATTGCGTCTACCATGGAAATGTAGCATAGGACCCTCCCAACCCAATTAAATATCTTGTTGGTTGGTAAAATATGCGCCAAACACCCTATAGAATAAATAAATAAATATCCACTGACATTCACACAGCATCATCCAGCCCAAGTTAAGCGTGAAAACCTGTATTATGGGTACTAAACAACGGGTAAACATACTTATATACATTTTTTTTTGTAAATGCATACATATTATACATAGAAAATATGCAGAACATTACAAACAGACATGTTCATGCACACAAATGTTTGTACTGCCCGGGATCGAACCCGGGACTCTTGGTGTAGCAACCGACGTGTCAACCGCTACACCAAATGGGTAATTTTTGTATTTGTTATATTTTGTTATTGTTGACGCTTTTCTCCACTTGGCAACTGCCAAACAGACACCCGTGCGTCTCGGACTCTACAAATCCCATAACAATTTGTGTCGACACAATGATACGACAACATTTTTCTATTACACCACCGAATCCTGAGGCAAGTCGGTAAATAACTTTTCTTAGTGAATTACCGGAGGCAGTTGGCGGTTTTCCCGGTTCCCCTACAAGATCGTCCCTCCCGCCATTTCTCCCTCGCCATTCAGACGATTCGCGAAGCTTACACAGTGCTTGTGGCGCTCAGTTTGGCGGGCTACGTCTGCACAACCAGCCGTGCGTACTCTACCGACCTGCGTCGAGATCGCGAACCGACCGCAGCTATAAAACCAAGTTTTATGTGTAAACCGTGAAAAATGAATACAAAAGCGATAACCCCAACGCTTTTGCGGTGGTTGGCTGTTGTCAATATTTTATTGGTAAGACCTGAGGATTTATTTTTAACTATTGTTTTTGTTTTTGCTCCTCGTCGATTATGGTTGTTTTGCAGGACGATATAAATATCTATAACAAAAATCTATTACATTAAATCTACATTTTATTATTGTATATAAATATCGTTGAAGTTTTCGACAAACAAATAGGTACGAGTATGACAAATCCGCATTGGCTATGACGCGTCCTGCGTGAGAATTATGCATGCGGTTATTAAACGTATGTATGATACAAAAAATGTTGTAAAATTTATATAGGTAATATTTTTTTTTCATACATTTTATTAAATCTCATTAAAACAAACATAGCACACCTTACTTATGTGATGAACACTTCATACATAGGAGGGTTATAAAAACAGTTAAGAAAAATAATTACTGCCACCATTATGCTACATATATTATTAATATTAATTTTTCGTTAATCATGGATTTTTATATAAATAGAGCTATAATAATATAATTAGGTTCGTAAGATGTTGGGAAGAACGCACGTTATTAAAAATATTGCTAAGCCTTGCTTTTTAGTATATATTTGTTATTCAGTAAATAAATACATAGTATTAACCTGTTTTATCATGAATCGTGGCTTTATGCCACGGGATTGGGATTGGGAATATTTTGTTGGGTAAGGAAACGTACATACCTCAGGTACCTACAATACCAGTAATCACAAAACCTAAGTATAGGTAAGTTATAATTTCTATAAAAGCATTACACAATTTAATAAAAAGTTAGTAAATAAAACAAAATAGGCCAAGTGCGAGTCGGCCTCGCCCGTGGCGGGTGTCACAGCATCAAGAAACATCAAATAAAATATTTTTTATTTACTAAGGCACTTACTACAACTTTATTATAAGAAAATAGTGGTTCACCTTTTATGACGTACAAATAAACTACAGATTAGATATCGTTCAAACTAAATTCCCTTGTTAGTTTTCATCGTAATGTAGGTACATCATATTATATTTTTTTTAATTTTATCAATCCCATATTTTTGAAGTTAGAGGGGGAAACTTTTTTCGACTTTGGAAGTGTCTCTCGTGCAAACTATTCAATTTATAAAAATAATAATAATAGAAACCTTAATATCAGTTTTCAAGACCTAAACATTGATACCCCTAACATGTGGGTTTTATAAAAAAAAAATTTAAGTTTCAAGAGCCCCATATGACACATATGTAAAGTTATTGTTATATTAAGAACGTTAAATTGCTCATTTAAACTTTGACTTTAACGCGTCATAGTAAGAGTAAAAATCAAAAGCACGAACATACTACTATGTCACTATGACATGTAGCGAGCGACGTGATTATGTATGGAAATTCTGCCCAACTGACGAGATTGGCAGACTTTTGCTGCCACATTTTGAGTTAGATTATGCATCTAGTTAGTTTAGTGTTCATCTAAGGTGTTATGCTAATAGTTTCGAAGAAATTAGGGTGTGACATACGGACAGGCATGACCAATCTACAAGGGTTCCGTTTTTTTCCATTTGGCTACGGAACCCTAACTAGGATATCAGGCACTGAAAAATGGATGAAAATGATATAATATACTTTTGCATCAATTTTAAAACAAATTTTCAAATAAGTTTTAGTGCTAATCAGTTATAAAATAAAAATAAAAGTTAATCGTAAACACTTGTATGAAAATACTAGTTATATTAACTTAAGCGTTTAGAGACGTAGCTGCTAGTATCCGTTAACAAAAGAAGTTTCGTGTTAATTTATTGGCCAAAAGATTACGAATAGTTAAAAAGTTAGAACATCGACCAAAACATTACCAAAAGCTTAATAATGACAATAAATGCAGCTAGTATCGGTTCTCATCAACATTATTAACGAAATGAAAATAACAAATATACATACAAGCTTATGTAATACAAATCCTATGCTGCTATTACGATTTGTAAGAGACTGAATAAAATAAATTTGCACGTTAATTCTTGAATTTTCTGCTTAATAATCATACAAAAATAATAAACTTTCTCTTTTGACACATTCATCAATCGATACAAACAAGTCGAGATGTAACGATAGTAAACTAGTTATTATTGGAAAATTGGTTGAAAACGTAAACGTGAAACGAATCGCGAATGTCACACTGATTATTTCCCGGCATATCGGTAGCGGGTAATTTTTGTGATAAAAGATCACAAGCAAAGCATGCACTTAGGTGTTTTATTAACTTAAACGTCTAAGTTGATTCATTACGACCGGAGGTGGCGTTTAAAACCATTAACATACGATGGCATCGAGCCTACTAACTGTAACCGTTGCAACACAGTGCATAGAGCTGAATCGATCGCCGTCTTACTCACGATTCTATAAAATTCATTCTGTTGCACAAATTCAATAAAAGTTCAACACCATTTTTTATTCCTCAAACAAAGGCACAATAGAAAACGCAAAAGGAAACACGACTAAAGTTAGTTACTTATGTACTTAAGAAAGCTTTACTTATTGTAATACCTACAGATGAGCGAGAAGTCATGATAAGAAAAATAGCTTCACCAAGTAAACTATGAGTATGTACGTAATTAAAAAATTACTCTTTTCTTCATAAGAATCATCGGTTTGTTATTGAAGACTTTTTAGTATATTTATGAACAGATTTTAGAGAGTCAGAGTAAAAAAAGTTATGGTTCTCATTTCTAATAAATTATAATTTCGAATAACGAAACACATGACCCCAATCAGAAGAAATATAGGTAGTAAAGTAAACAACAATAATATTTTTAGGAATTTTGCA
Source organism: Leucinodes orbonalis (assembly GCA_019425675.1). Taxonomy (NCBI): domain Eukaryota; kingdom Metazoa; phylum Arthropoda; class Insecta; order Lepidoptera; family Crambidae; genus Leucinodes; species Leucinodes orbonalis. The sequence continues at coordinate 26,952 of PQWD01006266.1, forward strand.
GATCGCACTGTTTAATAATTTTTATTTTTAATATATAAACGACTGTGAAACTACTTTGGTAATTTGAGAAAGTATGAAAAGCATTTGAACTTAAAAAGTTTTCTGATTGCGGCGTTCTATTTTTATGGCCCTAGCAAACGGATGAGAAACACGCGCAAGCCGAACCTAACTAAATTGAATGTCTCAATCGAAACTTATCGATTTTCCTGTGTTACGAAATGCGTTGAATCGTGAACAAGTGCGAGGAGAGTTCGATTGCGCTCATATCGCGGTGTGCCGTACGAAGGCGTAGACGCATGCTCGTACCGCTAGTCCGCCGTATCAATTACTGCCGGCATCGGCACTCCGCTCGACTCCGCTGCACCCAATTACTAGCTCTGGTTCACATGATTCCTATTCATAAGCGCAGAGATTGCCGCGGATTAAAAGATTCAGCACGTCATTTGGTCGTTACGTGGGCAAGAGCGGATTTTCGGTTAAATGTTCTCTATCTCCAGAAAAGCAAAATATGTACATGCTTCTTTGTGTGAATTAAAAGTATTTTGCTTTATGAGAACAATTTGGATGAACTCTTCTAAACTTATTGCACACTTATTTTAGTCGTTTAAATTAAATATGAATTTCAAGTAGGTAATGATGTCATTCATTTCAATGTATCTTGTAACATTGTAGGCTTTTTGAGAAGAGGGCATCATACTTATCAATTACTGAGTATAAGTTTTCTTACATTCGTCATCTTCGTTGATGGGTAGTGTCACTAGTATCACTCGAAACTAATCTCATCCAGTTCATTTCATATCAAAAATATCGCATCGGCTTGAAGTAGGTACATCTTGCCGAATACCAAACCATACTCGTGCTCCTAGACTATATGAACAGAATCAAAACCGAACCTACCAAACCCCTCAATGACGGAGGAGGCCTTAAGATCAGCAGAATGACCACACATTATCGATGAAGAAGAGGAAAGCAGTTGCTTTCTTGCTTAGCATTCACTCATTGTTTTATCAAAGGATATCATTGTAACCGTATCAGTGTACCTCATAAATAGGTTAAAAGCTAATTCACAAATTGAACCTGAAATAGTGGATCTAGTAGTAGGCCTTATTGTCATATGCCTACTGGTATGCAGGAACGTGCAAGTGTTAATTATTTATTCAGTTAGTAATACCAATGTGCACAAACTACGAAGTGCCAGAGACGTCGTTTTACTGAATTTTTATCAAAATTGCATAACGATGGTGGATGGCAGATCGGGGGCTGCGTGGGAATCGTCTCCCAGTGCGCAATTAGGGATCGCCGGGAGTAAGGGCGCTCAATTACCTCGCGCAATGTTTTTATTGCGACGCTCCTTGCCGAATGCAGTATACATTTCTTTATTGTGACTAGTTCAAAGGCGATTTCATTTAGTTTTGTATTCAATTATGACATTATTTATAAACAGCGTTTATCGCTGGCAGGATGATGTCCGCGATTTGCAGGCATTTGTTTGTCAACCATTGTATTAAGATATTTTCATTTCTTTAAATTCGTGTCATGTTATTAAACCTATACGTTTGAATTATTTTTACATTAGTATACATTGCCAGTGACCAATTTAACTTGTATTGTTGACTGAATTATACTCGCGTGCAAGTAAATCGACTCAAGCCTCAAGTACGCATAACAAGTGATATAACTAAAAAATGCCTTATTATACCTCTATATAATGTTTTACATAATTAAAGCCTAGTAATTGAGCTTTAAAATGGTGTAAGTTGCATGAAAATCGATTCAGTAGTTTAAAAAAGGTTAATGCTAATGATAATGTAAAAAATGTTGAAAATTCATACAATTTCACAGTATGGGTTATTGTGTTTAAATGAAACAAAATGTGCGTAAGATAAAAAAATATTCGTGTCAATATTTGGTATTCCCTCCTCTAGCTCTGATCACTGCTCTCATGCGATTCTTCATCGACCTTATCAACTTTTTAATGGATGATTGTGGTATTCGACCCCACTCTTCTACCAACGCAGTCTTGAGCTCATTGATGTTTGTCGGAGCTGGATTCCTCGCTCTAACTTTCCTTTTGAGCTCGTCCCATATGTGCTCAATGGGATTTAAATCGGGGCTGAGCGCTGGCCAATGCATAGTGTGAATTCCAACTTCGTTCAGGAAATCACGTGTGGCCCGAGCAGTGTGACATCGGGCATTGTCATGCATCAAGATGAAATTTTCCCCAATAAAGCCTTGATAAGGGACAACTTGATCCAGTAGAACATTTTCAATGTAACGATCACTGGTCAGACCTCCTCCCCGGCCTCCCCCAGGAACGAAAACAAGGTCCGTTTTGCCTTCTAAGGAAATTCCAGCCCACATCATGCAAGATCCGCCACCATATGCAACGGTTTCCACAAAGCAGCACTGTGAAAACCGTTCACCGGGACGACGGTATACCCGACCTCTCCTGTCGCTGCCATGGAGACACATCCTCGTCTCATCTGTGAACAGGACTGACTGCCATTGCTCTATGCTCCAATCCAAATGTTCTCGAGCAAAGTGAAGGCGTGCTTGACGATGAGCTGTGGTCAACTTCGGGCCTGTAGCGGGTCTTTTCGGAGTAAGGTTAGCTTCTTTCAACCTTCTTCTAACTGTCCACTGACTGACAGTCACCCCGCGAACTTGACGTAGCTCCTGCTGCACATCTACGCCGGTAAGGTGTCGATTTCGGAGAGAGGTCGAGACCAAAAACCGGTCGTCACGCTCCGAGGTGCACCGGCGTCGGCTGGTATTAGGCCTCCGAGTGAAGGCACCAGTCTCTTGAAACCTTCTGTATACTCTCGAGACAGCGGACTGACTCATATTCAAACGACGAGCGACTTCTCGCTGGTTCAACCCTTCTTGCAACAGGGCAACGACTTGAGCGGCTTCTTCAGGTGTTGTATCCATAATTTTCTTCAAATGACGGCTTTAATTTGCAGAGATGTGTTCAGGTCAACGTCTAATGAGCGACTGATAAGAAAAAAACGATTACAGGGGGTTTTATAGGGGGTTGTGTCGCGCAAGTTGTGAATAGAGCGCAGAGCAGTTTACGGGAGGTTGCGTTCAGTTGCATTCTAAGTACAAGTGTTTATTTAAATTACTGATATTATGCTACCATTTGAAAGCCTAATTACTAGGCTTTAATTATGTAAAACATTATATAGAGGTAAAATAAGTCATTTTTTAGTTATATCACTTTTTATGCGCACTTGAGGCTTGAGTCGATTTACTTGCACGCGAGTGTGTTACATACGTTGTTGGAATGATTCCTTTAATTGTCATAAATCATCATTTATGCACCACAAGGATATTGTCTATATTTAGATTTTTTTCGTCTTACTAATCGTGCGTATCAAACCTCATTAGTCAATTCAATGCAAACAAATCACGCGCCGCTGTAGGTGAGAAAGTGATTTGCAAAAAAACATAGATACCATGTATATCATGCCGCTTCTTGAGTCATCGACCCAATCAATTATCGTTGCATAATAGTCGACGCTTTTTTTTCTTCAACGGAATTGGTTTTTTTACAAACATTTCGTGATTGATATGAGCGATAACACTCTATCTGCCGTTAATAATAGTAGAATAACATTCCACTCATATGCTCTTGTTTTTGCGTTTGATTACGTCTACACTTTAAGTAGGTGGTAAAATAAAATAACAGCATATACACAAGGGAAATCACAATGACATCAATTTCTGCGACATTATTGAGTCATTGATACTGATCTTACCGTTACCATTGGATAAAGTGATGTTCTACATATTGTTACTTACGTTCTAGAGTAAGTAGCTAATCTTATTAAACGATATGATCTACAAGTGATTACAATATTTGCAATACAATGAGTTTGGAATAAACCAATTTAAAATCGTCCACAAAAAGTATTCTGCACGCATGAAGAGTATTTGCAAGCCACAATGACTTTAATGGATCTTTGCAACATCATTGAAATTGGTATACTGTTATCTTATCTAATTTATCGTTAAGTCAAGACTTAACTTTTTGTTGATGTGATGACGTGTTAAATGGTGATTTTATCATGTAGGTAACTAATATTGTTAATATTGACAAATTGGCATTTTATTTGTAGAAATAGACACCGTCACTTAAAACGGTTATAATCCTATATTGCCTGTTGATCCGTTTACATTGTTCCGCCAAAAAGTTTTACATATTTACTTTCTTAAATTGTGTAGACTCGATACTGAGTCGTCTATGTAGGTACTACCGCAGTGCCAGATATCGTCCTGCAAAATAGAAGTGTTTTGCACTTCTGTGTTTCGGAATGTGGGGCACTGTAGCAAAATAACCGGGTATAAATGACCTAAAATCTCGGGTAAATGGCGTAGGGCGTGTTGACGGAAAATATGACTACCTACTGTTTTTAATTACTGCACTGCTTCTGTCATGGTTAGCGATCACATTTCACCAGGTTAGCGAATTTTAGTCCGTTCGCTTATGACAAATATACATAATATATTATCCGGGAGAGTGTACGAGTGTAAGGTCATCTGCGTTGGTACTTTGGTACCTCCATCTTACTGATCTTACCTATTTCTTCTGCCATAATAATAATTATACTCGTAAGTACTATATTCTGTCACATAATATTTAAGACCAAGTTATTAACTGTACTACAGTTGTCAGCCTTCACAATCACTGGTGTTATATTGGCAAGACTTTCCACTGGGTAGGCTGTTTGGATATACCAGCACGTTTGTTAGACTTTGAGTAAAGACCCTAAGAGTTTAACTACATCATTTACATAGATAATATAACACATTCAGTCCGTGGCTGTACATAATCAGATTCTATGTTTAAGGCTACATCAAAGTCCCTTTCACATGTGAAGATGGTATTAAAGTTCATTTTACAAGCTTGAAATCAAATTTGCAGTTAGGATGCAGGTTGAATGGCCTGGTTGGTGCAGTCCCGTTGTGTGCGTCGCTCCAATCGCCGTCAATGGTCAGGTTTTTGTGCCTACGACCCTATGTGCCTATCGGGCCATATAAGTGCAACCTACAGCCTCGGACTTAACCGACTTTTACAATACTCTGTGTTTTATCGACAAGTGAGCGATTAACGTGAACTTTAACGTTATACGGTCAAGTACAAAGCGCACATGTATTGCTATTCTACCTACTTTTCATAATACGATAGCTGACGGTAAAACAGTGAACAAATAAGACAAAACCCATTTTTAATATTGATAAAAGACATGAGTTACAATGCAAACGAAATGCGGACAATAACAACAATGCCCTAGTGAGTGATATGAAAATAAGAAACGAGGTTATTAAGCCGCAGTAATGCAATTACTTTAAGAAACAAGAATCATTTCGATCCCAAAAAACGTTCGCTTTTTGGCTGGTCAATGCTTAATTCAATGAGGAACATTAAGAATGACAAGTGGTGTCAACAACTTGCATGCAAAAAGTCTCGAATGCTGATCGGACAGCGATCCAAAAACGTCATAACAGCTGGCAAACGACCCACTCACCCGTTTCAAAGACAACACTGATCAGGATAGCTGTAATTAATTAACACGCTTAAAGTGGCACAAAGGTTTTTTATTTTAAAGACAAAAAAGTGAGTGGCAATGAAAACATGAATGAAACCGTTATTGTTATTTATAAATACAAATTGCCGGCTCGTGATACCACACAAACTGACAGATTGACATGCGTTGAAACACGTTATTCCTGGCTTTATAATTGTGGTACAAATAAAAGTTGACATGCACCGGACCTCTCCACGGGGGTTCCGAGATGCTTACACTGAGCGTAAAAAGAAATTAATCGTACAAAACGAGACTTACTTTTTATGGGACCTTAAACTTTTCAACGGTGTTAAATTGAAGTTATTTAATCTACAAACGGTTTCATGGCTCGCCATAAGTTGAGAAAGATTTTAAAATACCTACGTTAAGATACTATAATAAGGGAAACTATTTATGATGTACTCTATAATTTTATGTTATAAAATTGCTTAATAAAGAAATTAAGTAAACTATTCCTCATCCACAATTGCGTATTGTCGTACAGTTTTGTTATAATATTTTTTTCCTTAACCCACAAATGTCAAAGATGGAATCAAACGACTCAAAAACTTCTCTCGTTTCCAGAAATCAATGTCGTGTGCGTAACGCTGGTCAGCACCCCTCGAAGGGTGGAACCACCCCCGCTCTATAAATCACTGTCCGAAATGCGGCTTTTCTATAATATCTGTAATCCATGGGTACCCGGCTCAGAAATTAATTCCAAGTGGCAGATTTGTTCGCGTCTGCATTAATCGGTCAAACAACAAAAGAAATGAAGAGGGGTTGACATGTATTAAATTTATTTTCTAAGACGATGCTTGTTTGAAAATAACCATTAGTTCTTGTCACAGTTACATTGACATCACGTAACAATTTATTTGATATTGCTATGTAGGATTCCCTAATAATCTAACTAAAACTCAAAGTAAAATAACTTTTTTTAAATCAGTGAGCAATCAAGCAGAAGTGGCAACTGTCGACTGTCGCGTTAATATCCGAATAAGGAAGAACTGTGTTGTTGTTAAATGTAAAGTAAAGATATTAAGTCACTGTAGTCAATTACTTTAGGGCTTAAAGACCACCACAACCTGGCATTACATGCATAATGTCATTTGTAAGGTAAGGCCTTTTTCGATGACTTTCATAATGGAGGCCACAGTAACCCGGCGCGCTAAGAAACTGTGGTTCCTATTCGGCAAGATGCACTAAACTGCTCGTACCAAACCAGGTTGTTTGGTTAAAAATGTGGTAAACAAGATCTCCCTATATCCTCAGTGGACCAAAAACACTATAAAATATTTAAAACTACACATTAGTACTTTCCAATCACAACATTATACAGTTTTCTAATTTGATTGTGTTTGTGTACCCTTACGTGTGCCAACTCTCAAATTAATAAATCTAAAATACTTTTAGAAATCGCAAACATTTTTATAAATAATAAATTGCATAAATAGTATATTCCTTTGTACTAAGGATTTATACCTACTGCAAATCCTACAGAATCTGTAATATAGTAGAGTTGCTGCTACGACCATGTGCGCAAAAAGGCGCAACTGACTGACATCATATCATCTAAGCACATTATAGTACCTATTAATATAAATCTGTTTCGTACATCCCTAAAGTCCATCTTTTAGTCGAGATAAAGAAAAAACTTTACCATTTTCCCGCTATAAAGCTTACAAATAAGTATATCGAAGTCCAAGTAAATATTCGGTTTATAAATCGCAGACCGCTACGAGGTTTTAACGTTAATACCCAATTATGGACTCATGCGGATGGGGAAAGAAGATTAGGCGCTTCACCAACACAACCGGGGGAAAGAATCAAATCGCGTCCGACCGTAAAAATAAATAAACTAACACCACACAAGTGCTTGAATTTAAGTAAACTTTAAGGAATATTAAATTAACATAATCATATGATTAACGGTTTTCTAAAATATTTTTAGTTTTGATTGCAATATTACAAAGTTTTTTTTATTTTCTATAAACGCATCTCATACCGATCTCTCCATTTATTGTTTTTTTTTCCCTCTGTTGTAAAGTTACTGAGATCTATATTGTATTTCTTAGACCATTTTTAAAATAATCATCTAATGAACTCTTTTGTAACTTTTTATTCCAAACGGTTGTAGTGTCAAAGCGGTTGTGTGAAGAATTGCACCAAGCCTAAGAAATGCATTGAGCGTGAAAAGTAGTAGACAATCAGCTATGTGTCATTATGTGCTTCAATGGCTTAGTTTTTATCCGTTATCGTAAACAATTTAATTAGATAGGAAAACGGTTTTGTAACCGATATAGAAAGTCCTTTTGTTTAAAATTTTGTATGTATAAGAATGATTTTAATCTCTATGTAATTTATTAAACTAGAAACTTAACGAACTTAGGCCTCTATTCTAGCACGAGACTCAAGCGTTGATCTTTACTTAAATAGAGTGAGAAAGGGATGCCGCTTTTTATCGTGTATACACTATCCCTTTCTAACTTAGTAAAGATCAACGTTGAGTCTCGTTCTTGAATACGGGCCATACAATATAGAAACACTATAAAACTATCATCTAACTAAAAACCTTAAAATAATCAAAATAACTCCCTTTAGGTAAACGTACAACTTCAGGCCACTGTAAAAAATGCATCCAACTCTGCGCAAAAACGAAAATGATGAAATAAAAATTCCGCAGATTGAATTGTGGAAACTGCAAGTGAAAGCCAACAATGTTAAGAAGTCCTTTTGAAAACTTGTTTACAAGAGCTGTGGCAGATTGTAATAAGATGATCCGGGAACAGTCTAGACGACGCTCAGAGGGGGCCTGCCCTCGGGAGATAGCAATATTGCAAACCAATAAAATCATATTCAATTTATTTTAGTATAACGTCGTAACTTCTTTATCGAGATTGACGATAAACTGAGTTATGTCTAGGAAATATTTCTGTACACGTTGCGGGAACGCTTTGAAACTGAAACAAAACACTTTTACGTTTTATTGTGACCACAGATGTGCTTCATCTAACATTGCATGTTGCACTGTAAGCTTTTCTACGAAATATATTGGTTTTGTTGGACCATAAAACATATTATATTGCTCTGTATGTATAGGTAAATGAATTTATTGTGATAGGTTGTAAAGGTTGTTTTTTGATGATAACATAAAATACAGCATATTAAAAAACAAAGTAGCTTTATCTGTCCCTATAAATTTATAAAACGACGCAACGGATTTTGATTCGGTTTTTTTAATAGATTGAGTGATTCAAGAGGAAGGTATTAATAACACCCATTACAAAGTAGAGAAATACTGTTATTTTTCAGGTTTATAATGCGATGTCGTAAATAATTTAATTTTTGCCGCTTACTTTGCAAGCATAGGCGTACTAAGTATTGTACACATTGAAAAGGTCTACAGAAAACTCCGCGATGGTATATGTCTACCTCTTATATAATATTCTTTTATTGTCATTTTCTTTCTACATCAAGTAATGGTAAATTTTCGAAGTGATTTTAACCAGTACAGCATTAATCCTTATCCAATTAAATACCTTAAGTATATTATTGATTTAATATTCATCTATATGGCTCTTTACAGCATTTTATAATTTAAATGAATATTTTCGAATATATAACAGATTAAAAAATTGCGTAGGTGTGTGTTAAATTGAGTGTGCCTATTACTACGAATATCACCATTGCACCTGTGCGAAGCAGGGACTACTATGTTTTTTTTCAAAGCCACATTTGTCCTTGAAAACATTTCAACGTTTGACAAATGCTTTTTCGTTTGACCTCGAAAGGTTGTGAAAACGTTATAGTGATTTTTCTATAATAATTTGAGAGAGCGTCGTTGTGCGACCATCCCGATAATAGGGAGAAACGTAGGGCATCGAAACTAACACCACGGTCCAATAAACCACGGCAATAACAATCAGATCGCACACAAACACTTTACAGAAACGTTTTCACTGCAATTTTCTGTTACCTTTCTTTGTTTGTCCTCAATCGTTTTCTACGAATTATTTTTATTTGTTTAGTTACAAACTTATTTGATTAATAATAAGACGTAATGAGATACTATTTTATATGCTTTATTTTTTAACATTGGTCAAGTTAAGGCTGCCAATTATATAATTTAAAAATTGTATTATCAATATGAAACCAGACTGAGAATTTAAAGCATAAATATTATGATGTACAGTACTTACAAACGTGTAAAAATTTACAAATCTGATAACAAAATAAAAGGTAACCGAGCATTTTGAAAAAGTAATACCAGTAGTATAAGGTCATATCAACAACGAATAATCTATTGCTTAATTCTTCCTACTATACAACGTAAACCTCCCTCTCAGGGCTTTGAAAGAAAGAAAAAACATTTATTTGACCACAAATACAAAACAAAACAATTATACGAAAATAAACCAGAGTAATAAACACGTGAAAAAGGAAAGATTAAACAAAAATAAAAGACAAATGAAACAAAAATAAACATCAATAAAAAAATTAAAAAAAATCGTTATTTGTGTATAATACTGCCGTGTGTCATTTACAGTTTCTAATGATTCATCAACATCGCCACAGCAGCGCTGGTGTTCTGACAGAGTCCAAGTGACGATGCAAAGGATAATATATTACAATAATACAACTTTCATATATATATATTAAAATACACTTGAAATATAATAATAATTAAACTGTATGTCTTGCTGCTTATATAAATAATAAATAAGTATATATAAATAATAAAATACATTTTTCATCCATCTATTTTGTTATAGAGAAATTAGGTAGGACGACGCTTGTTGTAGCGGGTCAGCTAGACTTGTATAAAAAAACAGTCACGACCATTTTATACTTTTAAAAAAAAGCATTCAGTGCACGGTGTTGTTACTAATGTAGCTACTCGTAACGCTTTGTGGAACATTTGGCATTACGCGCGTTTTTGCAATGCATAGTAAGAATTAGGGACATCATTGGTACTTAAGTTATAAATCGTCAGTGTCTTCATCATCATAATTAGCTCACTAAACGACCGCATCGGCCTACCCGTAGAGAGTGTAAAGGCCTAAGTCGTCCACGCGGGCCAAGTGCGGATTGGCCGACTTCACACACAATCTTTGAATCTCTAGTAAAAAGAGAGTTTAGGTTAGGTTAGGTCACAAGTATAATAAGTTTATAATGAAATCCATATAAACCTTTTATCTACAACAAGGTCTTCTCTCTTTTCTTTTCTCTTCAGTATTTCTATTTCATATTACAAATTAAAACACAAAATTCCGATATCAATGTTTACCAACTTAGGTTACCATTAACATACTTTTTATGCGTAGATAGATAACAAGGGCTTAACGAGGGTGAACTTGCAACCCCTCTCAATTCTTAGAAGGGAGTAAAGGCGAAATTAATATTGTTATCATCTGGAAGTATATTAAATTTCCATAAAGTTGTAGACGGAGCTCATTATAAGATCTTCATTTTAATAGTATACTATATGATATTTTTCACTGTTTCGTAAAAGCTTTTACATGGATAGCAATCTTATTATCGACGTAAATACAACCTGGCCGTCTTCAAGGCAGGAGTGAATAGGCTGTTTCCTCGGCCGCATCATCACTTACCAACAGGTGAGATGGTGGTCAAATGCCTGCCTATTGAAGATTTAAAAAAATAACATTGCTAATGTACTAGGAGTGTGAGGTGCTCCTGCACTTAACTTTTGGGACCCGAGTCAACCTCTGGCGAAATCACTAGACCAGACCAGATTAGTGGGTCAGCAATCCCTGAAGCTTTTTACGAATCTTGTTCAAGTTCATGTAAGCTGATTTGGTATTTCTAGGAACTGATCTTATTTTAATCTTACCTATACTTGATAAAAGATAACATCCCTAGTACTAAGTTTGAGCAATACGCGGTGTTTTCAAAATTTATGTCCAAGAAGTATCTTTTTCACTCCATATGATGCAAAAATTGATATAGTATGTCTAAGTACGAGGGTGGATCAGCTTAAGTGTACTTAGTACGGCGAGTATCGCGCGGCACTCAATTTCGCGCAGGCGTCTACGTTTTTTTGTACCAAAGCTCTTTTGGCGAGAACGGTTTATAAGAAATTGTATCTTCTGCTACAATTCCCATTGTTGCCTAAAAGTCGTGAACCAGTGCGGTAACGGTTAAACTTTGACACACAAAAATGGGAAGTTCACATCGACACCCGACTATTGAATGTAGGGGTCAACAGGTATAGTGGCAACGTGAGAATTATTGCGTGACTCAACCGGCTGCATCTACTATTTTAATTTTAAAGTTAATTGCCACGTTAACCGTTTTATGAATTAAAGTGTAAATTCACAGGACACCCAAGTAATTTATAAAATTTTCGTGAAATAAGCACGAGTAATGCACATTTTTTTTTCATCAAACATGCATTACCAACTTGAATTTATCAATCGCCGATTGAATCTATTTGAAATCGAACGCCTTAAGCTCAACATTGTATTTAGGTCATACCTAATGGACTTTTGCGGTTGAATCCAAACACAGTCTATTTTTCTACAACCCAATTGTCGCACTTACAAAACAAGAGACAGTCGAAAGGAATTCGTAAAAGCAAAACTTGTGTTAGATGGCTATCTTAGCATGTTAAGCTTACCCGAGAATAAGTGCTCCGCGAAGGTCATGAGCTTGCAAAAAAAAATGCGAGAATAAATATCAGTGACAACGATAAGATCCGGCGGCCACAGAGACACCGCGGAGATGTGTGGCGGGATATTGGCGAGGGCGCTATGCGGTCAACGACCACGGCGCAAGTTCACCGCTCAATGCGCACGCGCACCCAGAACTACCAATTCCCATCCATGACCCATCCATGTTTACGAAAGATGTTCCCGTGGTCAAACCCCGGATGAAGCTTTCCATGTCACTCAGAATTTTTGCTTAAATTTGGAAGCAGAAATTAACTCAGTTTTTTTGCTTACTTTAATAACCACCACCAAGTGTTAAATACCACTGTCAAAATCTCCTTTAACCTTTTGAACGCCGGGAATCCAGACACAATAGAAAACCTTAATATGTTTTTTATACTATAACAAAATCCAAGGTGTTGTCGCAGAGAGTTTGTTGACTGATTAAAGTAGACGATCTTAATTTTTTTTTTTATTTGAATGCATGTTCATAACTTAACCGTATAAAACTAAACTCGCATCAGTACAAAACTGTTTCTAAGGCACCAAAGCAATGTCAAGAGCAAATAGAGCAATGTGTGCGCCTACGCATCACGTAATTTGAGGCAATCAACGTGCAGTCTCTTTGCGTAACAAATAGTGCTTACGTTCAATTTTATCGATTGCAAGTGCAAGTTTAGTCTAACTAATGAACATATTCCATAACAGATTTAAATTGTTCCATAACAGTGAACTATTTGACCATTATTTGATTTGATAAATCCAGATCTATTTTCAATAAATGCTACCTATCCCACTAAAATCACTTCATGTAAAATGCTGACGACCACAGGTCCACGGTGATTCAATAACCCGTCGATTGGAGGCTTGATAAAGCCACTAACGTATAAAGAATGTTCAACGGCCAAGTCACACAACATCAACCATAATAATAAAGTAATCGCAGTAAGGAACCTTACACTTGGCACGTCTTTTTCTTGATTTCATTACTTTTAAGAGATAATCAAGCAACTCCATCGAGACTTGGCTAGATTTTTTACAGAATGTTTTTGGTGGGATGTCACTTCTTTTTGTGGAAACTTGAAAGGAATATTAGACGAGACGACGACGAGGGTGTAATGGTTGAGACGTCGGCTACTACACCAAGGGTTACGACTTCGATCCCTCGGGCAGTACCTAACCCTGTACCGAATTTCAGCAGCAGAGTGAAAGGGAAGTAGTTCTATTTTGATGATCATGAGTGATTGAGTAAGTGAGTGTCTATCTGTCGAAAATGCGAAACTTTGCTTTCGCTTAACGTCGGAACTAAATGACCTACAGACTTGAAATTTTGGATTTAAAGTATGTTATTATATCTTACTAGATGACGAAAATTTCAGCGCTATTGAAACAATTTTCCTTTATATTAATGTCAGATAGATCATTTATGTACTAATAATGTCAAATTCATGTTTAAATAATAATATTAGGATTAAAATTTCAATAATAGAAATAGTAAAACTGTGTTCATATTAAATATTTTCAAAAAACATCCCTAAAATAAAACACATATAACAATAAAACAATAAAAGCATCATTTGTGGTCAAAAAAATCATTAACGCTATAGCAACAATTTTCCATAAGCCATATTTTGAGTTTCATTTTGAATTGTTTAAAATTCAAATTATTTATAGCAGTTGGTAGCCTATTAATAAATTGGTATGGTAGGTATTAATGAATCGAATTAACTGTTAAACTTTATAACTTATAAATAAAGTTACAAAGTGTAATCGTTGTTTTTAATGACAACATTGGCTATATAGGAACTTAATATAAGTTAATGGCACTGGTTTTCATATTTAGTGGGATCATTATAAGACGCATTCATGAAGTTCATCATAGGAAGTTTCCTGCAATATAAATAATAGGTTGTTCGTACACCAGGACATAAACTGTCTTTTATCGTAAAATTTATAAAACGCACCATTAAGTAATACCTTTATTACTGTAGCAAGTTTGACGACGTAATTATTTTATACATTTTAATAATAGGTAATAATAGTAAAGACGTCTATTAGTAGGTATAAAATGTTTATATCAAATGAATTTTATGTAATATATATAATCCATACTAATATTATAAATGTGAAAGTATCTCTGTCTGTCTGTCTGTTTGTTACGCTTTCACGCCTAAACGGCTGAACGGATTTTATTGAAACTTGGTATGTTGATAGTAGGTAGCCCAGAATAGGTTTTAGGCTACTTTTATTCCCGCTTTCACCCCCCACTCCCCTAATATGGGGGTTGGAAGTTTGTATGGAACATCCCGCAATTTTGGTAGTACGACGCTGAAATTTGGTATGCAGACTATATGTCAGAAACGAAAAAATATGGCATATTTTTTTTTTAAAAATCCACCCCCAAACCCTTCAAATAGGGGAGGAAGTGTCATATTCGACTCTTCGCAGTTTTAAGGTAGATTTTATTGAAACTTGGTATGTTGTTAGTAGGTAACCTAGAATAGGTTTTAGGCTACTTTTTATCCCGTTTTCACCCCCCACTCCCTCAAATGGGGGTTGGAAGTTTGAATGGAACATTCCGCAATTTTTGTAGTACGACGCTGAAATTTGATGTGCGGACTGTTTGTCAGAACGAAAAAATATGGCATATTTTTTTTTCAAAAATCCACCCCCAAACCCTTCAAATAGGGGGGAAGTGTCATATTCGATTTTTCGCAGTTTTAAGGTAGATTTTATTGAAACTTGGTATGTTGATAGAGGTAACCTAGAATAGGTTTTAGGCTACTTTTTGTCCCGTTTTCACCCCCACTCCCTGAAATGGGGGTTGGAAGTTTGTATGGAACATTCCGCAATTTTTGTAGTACGACGCTGAAATTTGTATGCGGACTGTTTGTCAGAAACGAAAAAATATGGCATATTTTTTTTTTCAAAAATCCACCCCCAAACCCTTCAAATAGGGGAGGAAGTGTCATATTCGATTTTTCGCAGTTTTAAGGTAGATTTTATTGAAACTTGGTATGTTGATAGTAGGTAACCTAGAATAGGTTTTAGGCTACTTTTTCCCGTTTTCACCCCCACTTCCCTCAAATGGGGTTGGAAGTTTGAATGGAACATTCCGCAATTTTTGTAGTACGACGCTGAAATTTGATGTGCGGACTGTTTGTCAGAAACGAAAAAATATGGCATATTTTTTTTTCAAAAATCCACCCCCAAACCCTTCAAATAGGGAGGAAGTATCATATCGATTTTCGCAGTTTTAAGGTAGATTTTATTGAAACTTGGTATGTTGATAGTAGGTAACCTAGAATAGGTTTAGGCTACTTTTTGTCCCGTTTTCACCCCCACTTCCCTCAAATGGGGGTTGGAAGTTTGTATGGAACATTCCGCAATTTTTGTAGTACGACGCTGAAATTTGGTATGCGGACTATATGTCAGAAACGAAAAAATATGGCATATTTTTTTTCAAAAATCCACCCCCAAACCCTTCAAATAGGGGAGGAAGTATCATATCCATTTTGCAGTTTTAAGGTAGATTTTATTGAAACTTGGTATGTTGATGAAGGTAACCTAGAATAGGTTTAGGCTACTTTTTGTCCCGTTTTCACCCCCCACTTCCCTAAAATGGGGGTTGGAAGTTTGTAAAACATTCCGCAATTTTTGTAGTACGACGCTGAAATTTGGTATGCGGACTATTTGTCAGAAAGAAAATATGCATTTTTTTTTTTTCAAAAATCCACCCCCAAACCCTTCAAATAGGGAGGAAGTATCATATCAATTTTTGCAGTTTTTAAGGTAGATTTTATTGAAACTTGGTATGTTGATGAGGTAACCTAGAATAGGTTATATATATATATATATATTTATATATATATCCACAAAATTGACTCCAAAACCTTTTAAATTGGGGGGGGGGGGAGAAGGGATCGTTTTGGAAATGACTCCAAAACTTTTAAACTTGGGCGGGGGATTCCTATGTATAGTATTATATATGTATACATAATTTTCTTTACAAGTTAACAAGTTTTTAACAGTTTACAAGTAGAAAGCTAAAATAAGTATGATGGCTATTTGTCATGAACAATAAATCTTGCATATTGAAGTTTTTGCAAACCGGCCCTTAAAGCCTTAAATAAGAAAAAGAAAAGCAGTGTTGCAGTGTTGAAATTATTCTGTTTTCGTTAGCAAGTGATGGCTCCACTTTCCTGGTAACGAAAACAGAATAATTTTGTCATCCCGAATTTAACGCGGGCGAAGCCGCGGGCAAAAACTAGTATTAATATACATATATATATAATATTAATAATACACTACTATCACGAACAATACATATGATTATTATATGCCTGATTTTCATTACGTGCATTATGTTAGTTGAATACATCACGTTGTAAGCTTGAGTGTTCAATGTTGACTGAGTTTCCGGCATAATTGAGAGCTTTTACTGACATTAGCAAATTGATGCTTAAAACAATCACAATATGATTCAAAGTAGGCTGTTTTGATAACAATAGCCTATGTTCAAATGCTTGAACGTACGGCTCCTGGGAATTGGCTTCTAATTGGCAAACAATGCATTGCATACCATAAGCCGTCTATTGCATCTTTCATGGTGTAAAAGACATATTCAATTGACTCTGTCATTTCTTTGAATCAACGCTTGGGATCTTGCATTTCCGCGTCTATTGCGTGTTTCTTAAGCATCTATCGACTTGTTACTTCTCAGAATTTTGATTTTCATCCATCCTCGGTATTTCTAAGCGTTCCAAGTTTTAATGATGACTTTTTACTATACTTCTCTTATAATAAAATTTGTTTGTTATTTTGCAAGCAAAAAGTATTATATGGCCTAGATAATGTACTTTTATTGTACGCAGTCAGCTAGTTAGTGGAAATAATGACAATAAACAAAACACAAATTTATTCAAATGTTTTGGATTCCTCATATGTATTGTGTTCCTTACACTTAAATTTTTTTCGGTGAAAATATTTTTGACGTGTTCGTATTTCGGTTTGCCCGTATAATTACCGGATACAAATCTCTATAAACGTTACACATAATACATGATTGAAATTAGGCTGCGACAGTTTATGCGTCCATTGACACTTCTAGATCGTTATCAACCGATATAGGGCACTCGTTATAAATCTCACAAAGAATTATCGTCCAAACAGCTAATACAACTATGTAAGCAAAACAGTTAGCAACAGGTTTGACAACTCACATGGGTTTTAATATCTCATTTATCTCATCTTGTTAAACGAAAACATTTTTGTTTTATAAGCATTGGGAATTCCAACTGTGAGCCATTTTTATATGAGTATAAACGTGAAGACTGTGCCTCAAGTTAATCAGGCATTACTTACTACACATTTCAGTAGTGATGAACCTTACCTTTGGTTAATAAATCTTTTTTGACATCCTTAATTCAAATGGGGAGCTCGAGGTTACTTACTACTACTTACTTAGTTTTTGCGCGTGACTGCGTCCACGTGGAATAGTTACTTAGGACTGACGCTAATTTTAACCTGCTTCTTCGTTCTGCGATATCTCCTAAGATATTCATTTATTCGAATGATTTATAGGGTCATTTTGTTTTACATTAAATATTTGTGTATTAATAATTTTATATGTAAACGTATTTATTTCGATGAGTATTTATATTAAGTTTATGACAACACCTTCGCAATTAATGCATAATTTTAGAACAAATTTAAAAGCTAACCTTAAGAGATAGACCTATGTTCTCCCACACGCGGACCATCAGTTTAACGTACCTCCCCAAACACAGAGGGACTCGGTCTGAGAATCATCTGCGTTTGTTCGGTGAAGCGATGAAGGCCATCCGCAGTCAACAGCCAAATTTAAATACATAATACAAAAAATTTATTGATGACAATCAATGCGAGCATTACCTAAAAATTATAATCTTTTCATTTTCCAATACGTTAGCTGGAAATTGTACCACTAATGTAAGGGCAAATATACATCTGCGCTCGTCAATTCTTGATAAGCTGTTCAGGAATTTAGCGGCTAATAACAAAAAAGCATCTACGAGTACATCCGGAATCAACAAATACTGAAGTACTATTTTTAATTACTACCTGTTTTATCGTTGACATAAAGCTTAACCACACTCAGGTTTTGCATTGTCTTGATAGCCTATGAGAACTTTCCAACGGTTTCCATTGCCAAAGCGATTACAACCTTCCTTCTAAAAGTTTTTGTTTTGTTCTTGAATAACAGATGGAATTTTATGGCAGGCTTATACACTCGTATAAATGTATATATGGGAATCAAATTTTGCATACATGAGCAAAAGCTATTTGGTTCGTCATTATTGTTTATAAAATGCTTAGGTGCCGAGGCTCTGTTTAAAATAATGGATATAAAGGTTTTATTAAGATACTGAATGATAAACTGAGGTTGAAGCATAATAAATATTTTTTTATTTTATAACGATACGAGTACAAAGGTAATGTACTTATTTCGGGATACCGCTGTTCGCGGTTATCTACTGAAATATTACATATAATTGCAAAAGTGTGTTACTATTTCGACATAAGCTCTTAGGAGTGACCACAAATAGTGGTTTTTATTACTTCATGGTAAGTTTCTATTCTTATTTCAAAACAAAAATAAATATAGGTAGTTACTCGTATACTGATTTTTCAAAGGTCATTTTGAGCCAATCTTACAATGATCACTAATATTACCTACATCAATACTAATACCGACAGCGCCATGTTGTGTAAACTGACGACCCATTTGGTGTAATGGTTGAGACGTCGTCTACCTTCTACTTTGGTGTACGTGGGTTCCAGGTTCGATCCCCGATTAGTATAAAATGGCGCTGTGTGAATGTTAATGTATATTTATTTATTAATAGACTAAGCATGAAGTTTTAACTGTTGGTTTAAACATGCATCCTCAAAATACAAATTAAATTAAAAGGACTTAAATAACACATAAAAAGCGGTTTTTTACTCTGCAAATTCAGCAAATTACAAATTTCAATGTAATTGTGTTCCTCAATATTATATGTTGCAGTCGAAATAATAAAAAATGTGTCATTTGTGGTGATAAATATTTATTTTCATAAACGTTAACTTAAATAAAATTGCTTTAAAAGCGTAGTTTCATTCACCTAACGTACTACGTCGTCGTCGTTAAACCGACTGCGTAAGTTATTTTTGTTCACAGTAAAAAGATTAGTTTATTTAGAGTATATTGTATTCAAAACGCATTTGATGTGTGAATTAAACTTTCTCAAGGTAGTAAATAAACAGTTAACGTATTTCACGTATACACTGCTAATGTAAGCGCGTTTTTCTGTTTTAAGTGAACCTTCGTCGGTGGTTCGTTGGTATGGACCGTTGTCTTCAGATCTGGAGAGAGCAGGTTCAAATCCAGCCGCGTAACAATGTGTTTTCGAATTTTCTAAATTATATGTACGTTATTCGACGCCTTTACGGAGAAGGAAAACATCGTGAGGAAACCTGCGCACGCCTGCGAAGATATACAAAGGTTGTGCGTTAAGTCGGCCAGTCCGCACTGGGTCTGCGTGGACAATTTCGACCTATACACCGTTTACGGCTAGGCTCATGCCCTTCGGTGGGGGCTAACAACAGACCATTGCAATAGTAGTTTGCTTTGCGCGATCGTCAACCAAACGCGCTACTCGCTACGCCATGGAACAGAGGGTTTAATGGCGTAGCGACTATGGTATCAATATGTCACATTCATATGTTCCCTACTTTAGACCAGACTTCTTGCCGCCATCTCTTCAAACAGTATTACAATAATCTTTCTTCGTCTTGACTGGTACAAAAATGCGACGTATCATTATAGTAGTATCTAATGTTTTAAGAGAGAAAATTCAGTAATCCCGACTCTCCGCTTTCCTCGTCCAGTCTTCACTAGAGAACGTTCCCCGAATCATAACATATCAAGTATCAAATATAACAATTTATCAAGTCAAGTCCTCCCATATATTCTGTCCTTGTCACCTAAAAATGCCAATTAGAAGAGGCTGAACAATTCATCCAGCAGTGAACATCACTGCGATTATGAAGTGACTAAAGACTGACAGTAACTAGGGTTCATCAGAATAAAGAAAAGTGTAAAGCGTAATACGGTTTAACAAATTGTAGTACAATGAGTCGTAAAAGAGATTGCATGAACTTGAGCTCTTATGTAAATGTTTGTACAGTATAAAAAAACACATTGACCAAGACATCTTGTGTTAACCTTTCGTGAATCTTACTTTGTACTTGTTGAATGTAGGTTAACGTGTTTGATAAATGGAGTAGTATATGAACACTGTCATAGTTTTATAAAAAGATTGAAATGCATATTATCATGCTAAGGTGTTTATTTATAAATTGTTGTACCTAGAGCGGCATTGTTGAAACAAATCTTCAAAATTTGTTCATTGCTAGACTTAACTCTAAACTTCATAGTTTGTCGTACTCAGTCATAGTTCAGTTCATGCAAGCCTTGCAAGTTATTTGAAAAGATACCAATATTCAAATTTAAAAACTTAAATATATGAATAAAATATTTTTAGTATTTGCCACGTAAATAATGGATTAATAATCAATCACACAGTAGTAGTACTGAATCAAGATAATTGAGTAAACATTCTTTCCCATACTTATAAATTTCGCTCAAAGTCGCGCGCTGTCTTCATTACAAAATAATATTATAGTACTGATCTAATGTTACGCTCTCGTGCATACGCTAATAGGAAAATTCACATTTCATTTGCTAAGATAGCATCGGTAGGGTAATTACTACACAATCATTCCGTGTTGTGTCATCACGGAATGCTTTTAATAATATACTTCGCGTAGATTGCAACACCAAAGATGAATTATTGGCGTGCGTTACTCCCAAGAACACTTACGTGGGTATCGCATCTATTTTCTATCACATAAGACATGTAAAAAGTTAGATGTACCTAAACACTTCTAGCCATAATCATCGTATGTAGGTATTGCTGTTATAACTTGTCTATCTTGGTCAATTAAAATATTGTCTACTGTCGTACAAAGCTCTGAATGATTATTGCCAATCGTCAAATAGTAGTAAGATCATTTACTTTGGTCTTATGTTGGATTATTGTCAAGTCATAAAACACACGCAGTCATCATTTTTGTAAACGACTCAAATAAATAAAATCTTCACTGACATATACACAGCGCCATCTAGCCCAAACTAAGCATTAGCCTATAATATGGGTTTTAAACAACGGATAAAGATACTTTTATTCTTTCTTTGCAGATACATATATAATACATAGAAATACCCAGACTAAAACAAACAGACATGTTCATACACACAAATGTTTGTACTGCCAAGGGGATCGAATCTGGAACCCTTAGTATAGGAGCCGACGCCTCAACCATTATACCAAATTTAAATGCAGTCCAATATTAAAATATAAAACAGCTTTTTACTAAATTCAACTTATTAGTATCATGATGGACCGATGACTTGCATAAAGTTGCTGGTGATGGCTCATTGAAAAAGCGAAGTACCCAGTGTTGCCACCTTAGGCCTTTTGTAGCTAGATCTAGCTCTTTTTAGTATAGGTGAACTCCTTTTTAACGATTTAGCCCGAAAATAGCAATCGAGCTCTTTTTCACTGTCTTAAAAATACCACCAAATATGGAGTTTTCGACATGCTAACAATTACTTTTTTGCTATTACATCGGACATGATGACCCTTTTTTTAGATGCTGATGACAAACGGCTTCATGGCAAGATTATTTCAGCATTTTAAGAACATAAAATCTTTAGACGCTCAATCTAGCCCTTTCTGACTTCTCAAAAAGCTCTTTTTCTAAAACTTAGGCGGCAACACTGGAAGTACCAGGATAACTTGCTAAGCTGGGGAAAAACTATAATCAACATTGGACTACGATAGGTTGAACAGAGAGCAGCATAGTTTCCATTTACATTGACGCCGTTAACATTGTTTAATATAAATTTACTATCAAGCCGAACTGCGCAAAAACATGTTCGTTCTTTTGATAGTTTTTTTTCATTTGAAAGGTTGAATAACAGTAGATATTATTTGATTATTTAAATAAGGAAATTGTAAGTTACGAGGCTGAAGTCAGTTAAATATCTGCAAAGCAACAACATGATATTATTAACATAATAAAGTGTGTCATGGTAATTATAGTACAATAAAATTATACCGTATAGTGATGGCCGATACCTATTAAAAGATGATCAGACATCACTCTCTGATTTTGATACAGAATGAGGTTGCTAACGATAAAGTGTTTACCAACAAATTGATATCTCATTATACGTACCAACAAAGCAAAAGTGAAACATAATAGAATTTACTTTCCGAAAGGCGTTGGATACGATGTTATTTAGTAATAGCGCGTTAAAGTGCGATCAGATACAGATCAAACGTCATCAGCCTTCAAAGGAAGAAAAAGTCTTCTTTCACTTCGATATAATCGTGTCATTCTCACCCGATATTCTGATATCTTTGAGCATAATCGATGTTTGACTTCACCTTTTTACATGAATAAGCATTTATCGATGTTCATTAGCGAAAATAATTGTACTACTTTCTTATACCTTATTTGGTTGTTGGCGAATTGTGTTGCACCATCAACTTCAATTTCTTTATGTTAAGCGTCCGGTAGTAAAAATAATAAGGTATACGACGGAATCAAACGAATAAATAGTTAGTCTTCTGTTTTATCATAAAACGAATTGTTTAACAACAACTTACCTAATTATAATCAGTCAATTCTTTTAAAGCTCAATTGAAAAGGTATTTAATTGATAAGCAACGTTCAGGCCAGTAGCGGTCGTTCAATATATATCATTTTTGTATGTACATAATGTATTTATAGACAAGGATATACTATCTATTACTTAATAATTATGATATATATTTATTACTTATCTTAGATATCTATTACTATTATTTGATAATATTGATGTTTATATATATGTATTATATTTATAGTGTAGATTCACATTTACTACATATTTTGTAATTATTCTTATGCGCATATAGCATTTTTATTTAATTTTCTTTTTATTTTTTTTTTTTTTGTCTTTGGTTCCACTGCAAAACAGCGCCTTGACAAAACTGTCTTGGCATTAGCTGAGTGGCCACCATTTAGCATTATATTTTTAGTATTAAGGAATTAACATGTACAATTTTATTGCGCAAATAAATATTTTTCTTTCTTTTCTTTCTTTCTATTATTCAAGGGTATAACTATAAATAAATAAACTTAAATATCCACTAACATTCACACAGCGCCATCTAGCCTCAAGTTAAGCGTGAAGCCTGTATTATGGGTACTCAACAACAAATAAACATACTTATATACTTTTTTTAGTAAATACATATATACTATACTAGAAAACACCCGACCATTACATATATGTTTGTACTGCCCGGGAATTGCCCTTGGTGTAGCAGCAGACGTCTCGACCATTGCACCACATGGATCATCAAAGGGCATTTCTGAAAAGGTTAAATAAAATCACAGGAAATCATGTAGGTACCTCTCCTAAGGATTCTACAGCTCTAGATTGCATTTATACGATCAAATGATAGTGAATTACATGCAGTAACTCTATTTTATCATTGTAAATTATACGTTACCTACGATTTATAAAGCACTTTCTATCTGATCCAATCAGTGTTATGGTTCGCTTAAAATATTTGGAAATAATTTATTGGGTGATGCAACAAGTTCCTGTTATTTAGCTTTGGGATGCTAAAGTTGAATTCCGATCTTATCTGATAGGGTTACGCGTTCAAATTAAAATGGAAGATTAATTGTTTATCATCGATTTTAATTATTATTACTCTAGGAACCGTGATTTTACTTAATTGTAATAACATCTTATATTATAATATATCTTGGTGCACACTACGTTTACGTGTTAGTGTAATTTTTACACTTGATAACTAAGAGGATCGAATGTCATAAGGAAGAGCTAAAATAATTTATGTTAAAAAGAATCCTCCCCTTTTTTTGAACTGACTACTGCTGTTGGCCGCAGATAGCCTTTACAGCTTCACCGGGCAATTGGTGAGCGCAGATGGCTCTCAGCCTTATCAATCCACCCCTATCATTAGATGGTTAATCTTTTGTAAGATGAATAAGCCAGCATTTTCGGAATAAAACTTTCAAAATAACTTAATTTCCAACTGATCAGGGCGCACATCATGAAATTATTTTTTAAAAGATCATCTTCGGTTTTCATTATCATTAATATTATTTCAGGTAGATAAGTGGTCATTGAACTGAAGTTCAAAAGTTATGTAAATAATATCGTGCGTAGGCGGGTAATATTGCAATACAAATTGAAACACCAGTTTTGGTTTTCACGCGCCGTATTAAGGTCGAAATAACATTGTAACAAGTTGCACGAAGCATACCCCACAGATCGAATCCCAACTACTAGTGATTTACCAGAAAAATGACGAAAGCTCGCCTCGTTTTCGGGTCATATCTCGCTGTTCCTATACTCGATGTCGGATAATTGTTAACATTAGTTACAATCGAAACAACCGCAATCCGCATGATAGCCACGGTAACGGGCGCTTTTTTGCTAGCGCTCGTTTAAATTCAGACAATTGAACCCAAACAAGAAAGTGGTTAAGCTAAATTTGGTTGTCTACAAATTAGGTCATGGACCCTGTATAAGAACACAATGCATCCGCTATTTAAATAAAATCTTTGATAGTGTTGCAGTGGTTCTGATTCGAATTAATTGTAATGATGTCGTCAGCTTCGATTTAGAAGCTTTTGTGATGACCTTTTCTTATAATATAAAGCGTTTAATCATTGTATTTAAATGCATTGTGCATACATGTAACCATTACATTATCTGTAATGTAACATAGTTAACATATTTTTAATAAGTATATTATTATCCATAAAGAGAATAAGGAATAAATATACATATCTGTAAAGCGGGCTACCACCGTTCAAAATATTAAAACATAATTTCAATAGTAGGTAATAAGCCCCCACTTACTTCGGAACCATACTCACATATACATCTACAAATACTACCGAGTAGTACTGAGTTTCTTGTTGGATTCATCTCAGTAGATAACTACAGTCCGAACCTGTAGCAGCAAATATAATATTTAATTATCTTAGTGTTACGTATAAATAGTCGTCTTAAATGCGTCGTGCGTGGTTGAGCAGTTATTATACAATTGTTCTTGAGTTTATTTATTTATCTGAAATAAAAATATGACTTTTAAACTAATTTACACTCACCAGTTGGCGTTAACAGCACGGAGCTATTTAGATGTGTATCAAGGATAAGGCTTTCAGGACGATTTAGATCTAATAAGGCCGACTGCATAAAACCTCAACCTGTTTTGCTCTTGCTTACTTGCTTTTATGCTTTAAATCTTAGAGTATACTCACTCTGAGCTTTACATATACGTATAAGTAGTTTTAAGTTCAAAGTTGGGGTCGGCAGTGAAATTACTTTATATCGTATGCATGTAAATATGTCTCAAGTTAGCAAATATTGCCGGTATCACAAATAAATACAATTGGTTTTTGCTTTTTGCGATTTTTATGTCTACAAAATCACTTGTAGCAGAAACTTACCATCAAACTAGTACTTATTCAATAAATAATAACATAATTGCAACATACATACAACACTAGAAAAATACATGTATAATAGCAAGCAAGTACATTATTTCCGGAATGCGGTAAAACCGTTAATCCAACTACTTTCAACGTTATTTCCCAAAGCGGGAGAGGCATGAATTATGAAATAACGAAGCTACACGGGCCGCTCCCTTCTTCCCGTTCAACTCGGAGTTTCCGGAACTTGAATAAGTTATGCCTCTGTAATAGGCACGTTTCGTACAAATTTAATTTCGGTCGATATGGGAATAGACTAACTATGAACAATCGTACACACATCTGATGTGTTTTCTCGTAAGTCCATAGTGTGTATCCCGCAAATGAATTATACGCCGTAAGTTTATTTTTTGATGAGCAATTACTGCGAGAACCGTACCCAGTTGGTGTAATGGTTGAGATGTCAGCTATCACACCAAGGTTAACCCTTGGTTCGATTCCCGGGCAGTAAAAACATTTTGTGTAAGAACATGTCTGTTTATATTGTCTGGGTGTTTCTATGTATAAAATGAATGTACATATTTACAAAAAAATATAAAATGTATGATTTCCGTTGTTTAGTACCCATTATACAAGTTTCACGCTTAACTTGGGACTAGATGGCGATGTGTGAATGTTGGTGGAGATATTTATTATTATTTATTATAGTCCACTGCTTAACTTTTGTTTGCTCAGCATAAGAATTTGAAACCATGATCTACCACGTTGGTCCAATACGATTTGGCAAGTCACCATAAATCTTTATTCAACTGGATTGCATATTCTTTAAGGCTATGGAAACGCAATTTTTGTATTAAAAAACAATATGCAGTTCTATGACTACATAACAAAATTAAAAGTAATTCATCATAAATAACGGATGTTGTTGAAATGACAGTAGCGAGCCTTAACAATTCAATCAATAGCAAGTTTTCACGCTTCAATCAATATATCCATTTAACTTGCATGAGGCTTTCAATTTAACTTTTGTTGTACAATCGGTTTGAAGGAGCTATTAATAGGTACTATTATACCATTTAAGATGTAAGCACCTGTCCAAGTTTTCCAAAAGGCTAGCGGTTTCGGGAAGCCTTTTTGTAGGTCTATTATTATTGGTCTAAATGGGAAGCTTAAAGTTACAATCGAGTCGAAATTTATTATATATTGAATATCATGTTGCTGATATAAATTATGATATTAAAATCTCGTAGTGTTCCGAGAGCTTTGTGTATGCTTGATTGATCAAAGAATAATATGTTTTTCGCGTGAAACGTATTTTTTTTCCCGTAAACATGAAAATTGCCTTCATATGTTATGGTACATTGGAGAATAAGGACGGATCGTCTATATTCTCCAATGTGCCCTGTTGCTTTAAAACGATAGCCGATACGGTTTTAAAAATTCAAATGTAGTTTAGTTACAGAAGAGATTTTGAAAATATGTTTATATTTGCACATTGTATCCAACATTAGAAAGAAAGATAAAATAAACATGATTTCTAAAAAAACAGAATTAACACAAGTTTATTTTAACCAGATCTTTAGATATAATCGACTTACGGGAAAGCCATTACGACATGCAGCTAACCTAATAATAATTGAGAATTTAAATAGTGGTATCAGCATCATTCATTCACGGTGGTCTTGAGTAGAGCTTTTCAATCATCAAACATCAGCAAGTTTCTTACTGTGTATATAAAAGGACTTTGACTTTCTCTTTCACTTTTATTTTTGTTCTCCTCACCGCATGGTACCTTTTTATATAGTTGCTCATCGCTTCATGTTATTTGACATGACAATACCTACACCCTTTTGAAAAATATGTTTTTAAATATTTAATCATTTGATCTGTCCATGTTAATTAATTAATAGTTGCGTTGACTTATTTCATTACAAATAATCATCTCTCCCTTCAACCTATCGCAGTCCACTGCTGGATACAGGTCTCCCCCCATTTTGCGCCAGATAATCATCATTTCATATAACGATCCATTTGGTGTTGCGGTTGAGAGGTCGACTGCAACGCCAAGGGTTCCGGATTCGATCCCCGGGCAGTACAAACATTAGTGTGCATGACCATGTCTGTTTGTAATGGTCTGGGTGTTTTCTATGTATAATATGTACATATTTACAAAAAAAATATATATAAATATGTTTATCCGTTGTTTAGTACCAATAATACAGGCTACACGCTTAAGTTGGGTCTAGATGGCTCTGTGTGATTGTCAGTGGATATTTATTATACAAAGTGTCCACTGCTGAACGAAGGCGTCCCCTAATGTTTTCGACGCAGGCTTTCATTGCCTTGGCATAACTATACAATATTTCCGTTATATTTATGACGTGAGGATTAAAAATTTTGTTTTCTAGGATCTGTTAGGTAACACAGTTCAGTGATATTTTAGTAATAATAAAATGCAAGTAAAAAAAAATGAACGTTGCATTTTTTAATAGTGTTATTTACGGTGGATAATGGTTCATCTATTCACAATCTTTTTCCTAGAAGTCAGTGTGCCTTTAATACAACAGAAGACACTTTGTAAATATTTATCATTTATTAAAATAAATAACAAATATAAATAAATAATAAATATACTTACATATTGTGATTAAAATTAATAATTATGAAAATATTCTTCATTGCTAATCGTAGTTACTCAGACAGTCCACGTACTGGCACCTAGTCATATTTTGGCCATTTTCTCTTTACTCAGCAACGTGACACTTATTACCCTGGATGATGGACGAGGTGCGTGGGCAAAGCGGACATCCTTATATAAGCGAAGACAACGTTATAGCTAGGAATGTCATAGCAATTTGCAACAATGACCTAACAGCGCGGACTCAACTGGATGCAACACAACCTGGTTTTAAAACTATGATTAGCGTAAACCTGATACTCGTGTAACATGACTGGGACATCGTACGGCTTATTCGAGTTGAATAGACTTTATGTGTTGTTTATATTATTTAAACTGGAACACATTTTCCGCTTGAGCCCCTGACACGATGGCTCTTATTTAGTAATGGCAAGGAAAAAACTGAGACACAATACAAAATGTCCAATGATGATTAAATACCTGTGTATGACCATCTATCTGAAAAAAAAACGTATTTAAACAGTATTATTGGCTAATATGAATTAATAAAATTAGTATCAAAAGGTTTATAAAAAAGGTAGGTGCTCAAATCAAATTATGAAGTATTTTGTAATTTTTTACTTTCTTTTATATAATCACGGTTCTTCTATATTAAACCATCGATAGTAAATTGCATCTTGTTTTTGTCTTTTAACCAGTTCTTCATTTAGCTTCAAATTTCATTTGATAATCTTATAGTCATGTTTCACGAATTCTTCCTAACTGGTGTCAAATCTAAATAAATGTACATTGCACTAGAATGAAACTATATATTTGATTATTATTTGTCAGTCCTGGTGTAAACAATACAAACATTAATAATTCTTAAATAAATAAGCACCTTCTGCAATTTAAAAATAAATGCTGTGTCATATTTCACCGCCATCTCATCCGATCAAAAGATTTATGTTACTCAAACCTATACTCAAGCCCTTATTTGGCTTTACTATATCAATTAATTTTGTTTACTAACCAGTGGGATATGCCAAGGTCGACTTGTCACTGAACAAGATTGCAGTCTAGGTAAGCAGGTAGGAACAACCAGCGTGAAATGTAAAAAAGCGCAAAACCTTAAAAGTGGTTGCAGAGCCTACACGAGTTTGCTAGCCATGATTAATATGGCTCATTATTTGCCTGCCACTCGCCAATCGTCGTTAGGGGTAATACGACTTGGAAAATGGTACAGCCCACCCTACAGTCGTTTTAACATTGTACTGTGACTTCGCTAAATTACCATGACATTTGTTTGGATTCCTGCTATGTCAAAGTGAGGTATGCTTTTTCTTTAAACGTATATTAGCAGTAATCATCAGCTCATTACACGTCGCCACCGAGGGGCACGAGCCTACCAGTATAGGGAGTATAGGCCTTAGTCGTCCACGCGGGCCCAGTGCGGGTTGGACGACTTCACGCACAACCTTTGAATCACTTCGCAGGTTCCTCAGGATGTTTTCCTTCGCCATACATACATATATTTTCGAAAAATTCGAAACACATTGGTACGTGGCGTGATTTGAAACTCAGCCCTCCCGATAGGAAAGCAGCAGTCAACACCATTGAGCCACCGACTCTCATATTGGCAATGAGATCTCCTAAATACACTTGAAGATTCGTCGATTTTATTAACGGTATGATTGCGACGGTGACTATATAATAACTTCAGTAGTGGCTGCTACCATCCAAACGGCCAATTGATAGTAGCCATCTATGTTATTTTTATAATTCATATTCGTTTCAATTAGTCGGTTCGTCAAATAATAACAAATTGTCTACGTTTAGTACCTACAATCGTAACATTACTATGTACAAAAGCTATGTTCCATTCCATTATAGTATTATACACGAAAAATTACCCCAAATGGCGGTGGTCTCCGGAAGTTGAAAAGTATTTTAATAATATTCAAACAATATTATTATTTATATTAAAAAACTTCATGAGCGTCAACAAAATACAAGAATTTACACCGTGTCAGTCGCCGCCACCGCACTTCTCAATGTTCCTAAATGGCTTCTGCGCAGTGGTCATCATTCGTTTATCGCACTATACCATTTTACCGCATATCCCTTAACATGCAAATTCCCGCTAAATGTCAACGTTTGTAGATGAGTGCCCGTTGGGATTATCAGTAACATGTAGAAAAAACATGCGGGAAATAAAAACACGCAAACACTCATTCTCATGCTTTAACTCGTTCTGTGAAATATTGTTTTGTCGGAAATCGTGAAAATATGGTGAGAAACTTTGACATATTTGCATTATTGGAACCTTTAACATACATAATAATTGAAATAATATTTTCTTTTTTAAGATGATCTAGATTCATGGACACTACACATACGCGTATAAATCTGGGTTTATAGATAAAAGATGTAATTATTATTTATCTTTTTTTTATATTTCATACTTAATGAATTTTCTTTTTTGCAGAGGTTGCAAGCTGAAGCAAGTAGGACAATATTGGGAGCCAACTGTAGATCAAATTTTGAATGCGGAGTTGCGCACGCTCATTGCGAGAGAGGAGTATGCGCGTGTCAACCCTACTACGCTAAAGTGGACAACACAACATGCCTTGAATGTGAGTAACTTTTTAAACAACTTTAGACTGATTTTATTAAATTTTTTCTTTAACTGAATGTATCAAAATCTTTCTTGATCTGGATCATAATAATTTTTAGGTGTAGTTAAAACTAGGTCACTTTATCGCTCATCATCACCATCTGGTGATATCAAATAATTTTAAACCATCATGCCAGTCGTTTGTGACGTCTAGTTTTATTGACCAGCGAGATCCTACTTCAAACGATGGCATGCACTGACCGGCGAAATCTTAATGTCGGCATCATGGCTGCACGTGTACAAAAAGTACGCCATTTGTCGCGCGTGGGCTACACATCACATTAAGGAGTCGGCGAGGAACCTGTTCAATCTAACTCGCACTCGTAAACACTTACAAAGCATCAGGATGTGTTAAAGGCATTTCGTTTTTTGCTATCAACACAACCATAAAGCGTAATGGGTGCACTGAAATCGCGGTTTTGCTGCTAAACATTCGAGCAAGAATTACGTTTAATGATTCTTACGCGGTTGAACTTGCGGTGCGCCTAACAAATTACTTTCACTGAAATGATACGCGGCATTATAGCTGTAAGACACCCGAAATTGCTCGTGAGACAAATCAAATTTCCCTGACCATTAATTTGTTTTGTGAAAACAGTTCATCAATCAAATTGCTCTGCCGACAATGCGAACGCAACTTAATTCAATTGTCCGCGTTGAAAGCTGTTTAGATAAAATGACACGGCGTCACTATAATGAACATGAGCTTTTGCTACTTTCACGGCTCCTTTGTGCGATTAACTTGCATTCATATTTTAATGAAGATCTAAATCATGCTGAGATAATTGCTGCCAAACAATGCTAACGTCTATTATTGCAAGTAAATACGAATTTAAATTGTCTTATTGTTATAATTAGTTTTCCCTAGAAGATTTCGATTAAGTGCCATATATATATATATATATATATATATATATCCATACTAATATTATAAATGTGAAAGTATCTCTGTCTGTCTGTCTGTCTGTCTGTCTGTCTGTCTGTCTGTTTGTTACGCTTTCACGCCTAAACGGCTGAACGGATTTTATTGAAACTTGGTATGTTGATAGTAGGTAACCTAGAATAGGTTTTAGGCTACTTTTATTCCGTTTTCACCCCCCACTCCCCTAAAATGGGGGTTGGAAGTTTGTATAGAACATCCTGCAATTTTGGTAGTACGACGCTGAAATTTGGTATGCGGATTATATGTCACAAAAGAAAAATATGGCATATATATTTTTTCAAAAATCCACCCCCAAACCCTTCAAATAGGGGAGGAAGTGTCATATTCGATTTTTCGCAGTTTTAAGGTAGATTTTATTGAAACTTGGTATGTTGATAGTAGGTAACCTAGAATAGGTTTTAGGCTACTTTTTGTCCCGTTTTCACCCCCCACTCCCCTAAAATGGGGGTTGGAAGTTTGTATGGAACATTCTGCAATTTTGGTAGTACGACGCTGAAATTTGGTATGCGGATTATATGTAACAAAAGAAAAAATATGGCATATTTTTTTTTTCAAAATCCACCCCCAAACCCTTCAAATAGGGGAGGAAGTGTCATATTCGATTTTTCGCAGTTTTAAGGTAGATTTTATTGAAACTTGGTATGTTGATAGTAGGTAACCTAGAATAGGTTTTAGGCTACTTTTGTCCCGTTTTCACCCCCCACTCCCTCAAATGGGGGTTGGAAGTTTGTATGGAACATTCCGAAATTTTTGTAGTACGACGCTGAAATTTGATATGTGGACTGTTTGTCAGAACCAAAAAATATGGCATATTTTTTTTTCAAAAATCCACCCCCAATCCCTTCAAATAGGGGAGGAAGTCATATTCGATTTTTCGCAGTTTTAAGGTAGATTTTATTGAAACTTGGTATGTTGATAGAGGTAACCTAGAATAGGTTTTAGGCTACTTTTTGTCCCGTTTTCACCCCCCACTTCCCTCAAATGGGGGTTGGAAGTTTATATGGAACATTCCGCAATTTTTGTAGTACGACGCTGAAATTTGGTATGCGGACTATTTGTCAGAAACGAAAATATGGCATATTTTTTTTTCAAAATCCACCCCCAAACCCTTCAA
Organism: Leucinodes orbonalis; assembly: GCA_019425675.1. Taxonomy (NCBI): domain Eukaryota; kingdom Metazoa; phylum Arthropoda; class Insecta; order Lepidoptera; family Crambidae; genus Leucinodes; species Leucinodes orbonalis. The sequence continues at coordinate 60,158 of PQWD01006266.1, forward strand.
ATAGGGGAGGAAGTGTCATATTCGATTTTTCGCAGTTTTAAGGTAGATTTTATTGAAACTTGGTATGTTGATAGTAGGTAACCTAGAATAGGTTTTAGGCTACTTTTGTCCCGTTTTCACCCCCACTCCCTCAAATGGGGGTTGGAAGTTTGTATGAACATTCCGAATTTTTGTAGTACGACGCTGAAATTTGATATGTGGACTGTTTGTCAGAAACAAAAAAATATGGCATATTTTTTTTTCAAAAATCCACCCCCAATCCCTTCAAATAGGGGAGGAAGTATCATATCCGATTTTTCGCAGTTTTAAGGTAAATTATATTGAAACTTGGTATTGTAGTAGGTAACCTAGAATAGGTTTTAGGCTACTTTTTGTCCCGTTTTCACCCCCACTCCCTAAAATGGGGGTTGGAAGTTTATATGGAACATTCCGCAATATTTGTAGTACGACGCTGAAATTTGGTATGCGGACTATATGTCAGAAACAAAATAATATGGCATAATTTTTTTTCAAAAATCCACCCCCAAACCCTTCAAATAGGGGAGGAAGTGTCATATTCGATTTTTCGCAGTTTTGAGGTAGATTTTATTGAAACTTGGTATGTTGATATATATATATCACTAATTACATATGTAATATATCAGTATAAAGGTTTTTTGGTAAAATTATATATATATATATGTGTGTGTGTATTTTTTTTCGGAAATGGACACCAACACCTTTAAAGTTAGGGGAAGGAGAATCCTACTTAGGATCATATATATATATATATTAAATACATCACTAATTACATATATATTATATCAGTATTAAGGGGTTTTGGGTCAAATTTCAGAACAATATATATTATTATATATATATATATATATATATATAATATATATATATATATATATATATATTATATATATATTATAATATATATATATATATATTCGTTCAGAAATTTTACCAAAAACCTTTATACTGATTAATAATATTATGTAATTAGTGATATAGTGATGTGTATATTATATATCACAAATTAACCCAAACTTTTAAATTGGGGGGGGGGGAGGGATCCGTTTTTGGAAATAGACTCCAAAACTTTTAAACTTGGGCGGGGGATTCCTATGTATAGTGAATATATGTATACATAATTTTTCTTTTAGTTTAAACTGAAGTTTAAGGTAGAAAGCTAAAAACAGTATGATGGCTATTTGTCATGAACAATAAACTTGCATATTGAAGTTTTAACGGCCCTTAAAGCCTTAATAAGAAAAAGAAGCAGTGTTGCAGTGTTGAAATTATTCTGTTTTCGTTACCAAGTGGATGGCTCCACTTTCCTGGTAACGAAAACAGAATAATTTTGTCATTCCGAATATAACGCGGGCGCAAGCCGCGGCAAAAGCTAGTATATATAATTATATTATACATTAGGTATAAAGTTAATGTTTCAAATAAAGTTGTTGATGAGGAATACTCTACAAAATTAATATATTTTTATGATTGACATGGTAATTCCATAAATTGTATCTTAATTAAAATTATATAAAACGGAAACTACGCAGAAAATGTAGTGGAACAATTAATGAATTTGGGGTTACATGTCTTCATTCCGAAGATGCGAAATATTTTTCCTATGGCACAATCGAACCTATAGAAAACATCGCGAGTCCATCAAAATAATGCCATATAATTATCTATCTACAGTACGAGTATCATAAAGAAATATCGGTAATCTAAGTATAATTTAAGAAATACACTGTGGCCTAGTTCATAACATAACACATGTTACACGATAAAAAGGATCTCACGATCAAGTTGGCGTAGACCTAAACGTGCCACTTGCACGCAGAAAGTTCCGGGTACTAATAAGAAAATTAAAACAGGCTAACTTAAGAACGAACTTCTTTAAGTAGATATGAATCAGTGTTCTAAGAGCTGCATTGGGTTATATCTTTATTTTATTTAATTACGAGTATGGTCAATCATGGTAATTCAACATCTAGTTTATGTTTAAGTTTCATGAAGAATATCCTATTCCCTTACCAAACAGTACTGGACAAACTTCAACGGCACCCCAGGTCTAGATGTATGGTTATTACTATCCGACTTGGGTCCATTGCACGAAAGAGGTTCCGAACGTATTGGAACTGAAATGATAATATCGAAACAGTATAGCGGATCTTTATTTTTATCTTCCATGATCCACGCGCGTGTCACTTTCCGATATAGGAGGGACCAAATCGAGCAGTGGATCATGGGTGATCCAACGGTGCTTTTGCCGATTGTTATGAAAATTGGCTACGGTTTCTTTGTATTAGGCCATATGCGGCGGCTGTTAGCTTCTTTGTATTGTAATGATATTTTGAATAATAGATTTAGTGTTTTATATAATAATAGTTTGGCACCCGTATGTTATGTTAGTTGTGCAGGCTGCTATTACACTAAAAGTTCCTGATTTGATCCTGTGCATTGCCAATATTTGTGTGCATGAACATGGCTGTTTATGTCAGTCTGGGTTCTTCTATGTAAATATGATTACAAAAAAATATTTACCTTATTAATTCCATAGTACTTGCTTAAATAGGAGCTTAACGTCTGTGGGTATTTATTTATCTACTTATATTATCATTTCATAAATTATATCGGTTTTAATACTTCATAAATGAATTCTTTATAAATATCTAGTTTGATGCACATTGCGGAAATTAATGAATTTCAGTGTATTTGATTCAACATCACTAAAAGATGAATTTCAGATCAAAAAGTGCATTCCAATACTTGTTATGAATGTTTGGCAAAATATAGGTCCAGATTGAGGAATCTTATGCAAATTCGTCTCCAGTAGCGAGTTCTAATTTAATTGGAAGCCATGTTATAATTACACACAAAAGACAAGTACTAGTTGTAAGTAGTAGCACAGTGTCCATAGTTAGCAGAGCGTAGTCGTTGAATAATGAGTGCATGGTCAGGAGGAACCGGTGGCGGATGCAAGTAACACACTTGGAGAGCAGGACCAGAAGGCCATCTCAGCTAGGCGACCGCTATTCTGGCGTCCTTTGACTAAAAGCGAATATCCGACAATCGCACCTTTTCAGATTCTTAACGAAAAACCAGCATGGATATTTTGTTTGTTACAGGGGATATTTTATCGGTATTTTCACAATTGATAGAGCAAATATAACAAAAAGAGTCAATTCATAGCTTTACATTTGGAACAAAGAGCAGACAAGCAAAACTATGACAATAATAGGCCCTAACAGAAATATTTTGAAAACCAATTCTTCTTATATATAGATTGGTTAAAATTACATTTCACAAATATAAATGCGCACGCATAAATGCGCACTGCGCCCGACATCCGAGACATCTGTATTCAGATGTAAGGTCCCTTTAACCCGGTAATTTACTTGTGTGTACTTACAGTAAGTCGTTATAGTCTGACAATGATGATAACAAATGAAAACATACCAGAGACCTAACACTCAACTTTTTCTATGAAATGGGGATTTCCTTGCTAAATCGGAAAAATGCGTTCGTCAGTTAGCATTCTTCTAGTTAGTGGACGGGTGTACGACACGCGACTCGCCCGTACTCGCACGCTTTACGTCGCGGGAATGCCTTGGGAAGTTTCCCATGTTAGTTATTAACTCCATGGAAATACTGTAAAGTGGCTTCAAATTGATGCTGCTAGTTAAAGAACCACCTTTATTGTGCTTCTTTTGTTCGTGCCATTTGTTGTACAGCATCGTTTACATTGGTATCTTGATTGTGGTTGGCTGAAATCCTGTTGTGTGGAAACAACCAGTGATAAAATTACACTTTTTTTTGTAGCCCAATTTTTGTACGACGAACGATTTATATTAGTTAATATTTATAAATGACAGTTTAGATAAAATAACGAATGAATTTAATAACATGTTATTTTTATTTAGTAAACTGGCTATCATTCATAATTTCAGTCGTACAGCTGGGGAAGACCTCCCGCGAGGACAAGCGTTGTTTCGTTGAGTATGGACCATTACCTGCCACGTTCCATTTCTGTAATTTGCCATTCTGGTCTAGTGCAGGTTTTATGACCTTGATTGTAGTTCGGCAGGTTGCGTCACACTTGTAAATTTGCCTTGAATCTCAAAACTTTAAATAAACAAACTTTCATTATTGCAGATATGGCTTGTAGTGTCTAGGATAGCAATAAGATTATTATTTGGAAAGCTGGAAGTCTTGGACAGTATAATGCAGCAGATATTTTTGCCGCATATAAACCATTGGAAACGCTTTCAGACTGAAATATTCTGAGCCTTAAAAAAAGAAACTATTTTAGTGTAAAAAGCTGAGAACGGATTTCTAGGGCCTCGGCCTCTGGTTTGGAAATGACCAACTCTTTATGCCCTTTGCCTCGGAAACCATAAATAAGTCGACACCATCGTACAAAGCCCAGATGGTAATCACAACAATTAAACGGTAAATCACTAAATCGTTACGCAGCGGGATATTAAAATACGATAACACAAATTATATCTTCTTAATCGTGATTGGCACATTGCCTAGATAGAAGCAACGTCTGTAACAGTCTAGCTGAGGCTGTCACGTCAACTGTCTTACTGGTCAGTGTGCAAGCGTGAGTATTCGTATGGCACAGAAAAGCTGAGCTTTTTAATTACTCGAAGCTTCGTGGCTCTTGTTTTTTTATTATATTATTAGTAAACAAAAACCGATTCTTTCAGTCAACCAGATGATTAATTTCTAACCAAACAGGGAAAATCGCATAAGCTGACTTTCACTATGCAGTATGATCCAATGATATTCTGTATATATAAAGGTGATACGCATCCGTGCCTCAAAACGAACCGCCGGAGAGAGTACAGTTTGTACTTTTTTGTTTAGGTAAATGTACGCTCATTTGAAATATATGTCTATGAGCCACTGCATTCGAACACTTTTTTCGATTGTTTTGTAAGCATATCACGAATTTATACTTTTTCACATCATTGGTATGATCACGATATAGCATTGATCAATAGTATTATTTGGAAGCAACATTAGTTAATGCCATATTAAATGAGCTATCTCCAGCGAAAACCCGGAATAAACAGAGCGAAAATGAAATTTAGGTATCTTTCTGACTTGACCATATATCAATATATAATTATGTATTAAAACTTCATGCACCATAACAAAAAACAGCACAAGGGCGAACCTAATGCCTGGAGGCATGTTCTACCTGTTTACTTTTTAAATAGAAAAATCCAAAGCAGGTTTAAATGAAACTAAATACTACTACTAAAGATATCAATTCAAATACAACAAACGTATATTCGTGTAGCAGACAGTGTTTAAAATATTACAGGTATGAACTCTTTTATCGTAGTAAACATCAGTACTTATAATAGGAAAGCGGAGGACCGGGATATCTGGCGCAAAATGGGGAAGACCTATGTCCAGCAGTGACTGCGATAGGTTGAAGGAGAAACATCGATACTCGTAGAATAGGTGTCTTAGTTTGCATTTCACGTGCGTGACTAGGCACCCGGCAACCGGTAATAGGTATAATTGTAATTTAAAAGCATTTTCCTATCATGTCGAACTCTGATCAAGTGCATTGGCATGTCCTAATCATCTTGTCTACGGTCCCGTCTCAAAGTACATCTAGACCTGGGGAAATTGAGTCAAGATATTTTTAAAATATCAAATTAATGAGCTATCAAGTAATCAGCTTGTGTAGGCCTAAGTATAAATTATGAATAGATATAGGTAAGTATCCAGCACCACCGAGCCCCAATTTAAACAAGATCTTATGTACTGGTTACTTATAAACAAATAATCATACTAGTTTATACTTTAGTAATGTTATCATGATCATCATTATTTTAAGTCTTTTCATACGCATGTACTCTACCAATGAGGTCGTCAAGCCACTAATATATACTAATATTATATCGTGCTAATCTACTATAATTACATTCTTTATCTCACAATCAAAGGCTTTCGTATCTTAATGCAATCAGAAGTGCCAATGCCTAATTAGACTGGATAGCGGTTTTAATAAAGCCTTATTATAATATATCTGTATAAAATATGTACTGTCAATTTATTTAATGCTTCGTTGAATTCAAGGATGAAAGAAGTTATCTGATTAGCCTTTATAATTCAACATGTTAGACTTATTACATATGACAATGATTCCGTTATTCTGAGTTCGACCGGGTGAACCTAGGACGTAAAAGCTATTAGGAACCTGAACCTAAGCTATTGGCAGTAATGAAATGAAATGAAATTTATTATTTGCATAAAACATGGTGTTATCTGATAGTGAAATCTATGGTACATTAAAGAGCTCATGTTTTACCTTAGTGTAGGGCATGCAAATTTTATAAATACAAATTATTAAGAATTAACAAAATACATGTGTCTAATAATTAGAATAATATATTTTTCGAATTGAATATTTAAATGTCAAATACATTTTATATAATATTATGAACTCTCAAAAATTCATGACAAATTTAAATTAAAGATGTAGGTGTACAGTTATACATTAAAAATTTCACTTATTTTTGGCATCACTTTGACTTAAATAATGTTTAACTTTGGTAATCAATTATATACTAATTACTTGTATCTCTGGTATTTAAGTTATGCATGTCCTTCCGCTTTTTGAATAATATCATATTCTGCTTCACAAATAGAGCTACTTCAAGCATGTACAGACTAGGTAAGGGTAAAATTTGCAAATTTTTGAATATAGGTTTACAAGACTGTCGAGGAGACAAACCACAGATAGCACTTACACATTTCTTTTGCGCTTTAAACAATATATCTAAGTCAGTGGAATTACCCAAATCAAAAGTCCATACCTAAGACTTGAACCAATATATCCGTGATAGGCGGACAGAGAAGCTTGTAAGGTTGAAGTATGGCGAAGTCTTTTCAATACAAATACATAGCGGTTTATTTTGTCCCGCACCGCTCCCACTTGCTGCTTCCAACTACAACTATCATCCACTATTATACCCAGAAACTAAGTATTATTAACTTCTTGAATTTTCATCTGATTATAATATATATTAAGTATTCGTTTATGTCTATTGGTACCAAATTGCATAAGATTTGTTTTTTTAAATTAACCGTCATATTGTTATTATTTAGCCATGTAATTATTTTGTCAATTGTTTCATTTATCATATTCATACTCATCCTGATTTTTACCTGATGGAATCACTACTGAAAGATCATAGGCAAACAATGTACATTTGGTTTGTTACATCAGGTAGGTCATTGATGTCAGTATATAGTAGAGGACAAGCACGCTTCCCTGAGGGACCCCACATGCATTTACTAGTAGCTCTGATCTATAATTACTACTTTTTGTCTTTATCAATACTACTAATTTCCACCACTTGTTTTCTATCCAATTCAGTGCAAAGAGTAAAGATGAATAAGAAATAAACCATACATTCATACACTTTATCTAGCGAAATTGAGTTTTTTTAATATTTGTATGTATAATAAGTGTACAGGACGGTTCTGGACGCTCACCTGATGATAAGTGATACGCCAGACATGACAGAGCGGCTTTAAAGAAGACCAACAACTGATAGACAGTTATCCTCATCAACGCCGCAATGCGCCCGTCACCCGAGACAACAGATGTTAGGTCTCTTATACCCGGTAATTTCACTAGCTACAGAGCCCTTATCCCGAAACACAAAAGTGCATAACACTCCTGTTTCACGGGATGATATCTGGAACTGCGGTGGTACCTACCTAGACGACTCAGTATCGTGTCTGCCAGTTTCAAAGCTTTCTTAACTAAGGTGACGGCAGACTACCGGCGTGAGAAACGGTTTAGGGTGAAAACATTCTCTCTTCGCACCTAACTTTTGTAGCTATTGGTATCTCCAACTCGTTAAGCGTTAAGCGACGGGATTACGGTAAAACACTTATTAAGGCTTGAAGTGTCTGGCTGACATGGGCTGTTAATGCATTCAAATAAGTACGAGTATTTCTTTGGGACCCTAGAATAGCATATAAAAGAGATTACGAGATAAAACTAAAGTCACCGGCACAGCCTAATTCTAATTAGTTTAATTAGTCGCCTGATCAACAAGTGGCAACAGTGGGCAGGTCATGTATGCCACAGGCCAGTTGGACGTTGGAGCAGGCAAGTTCTGGAATGAAGACATCTTAGCGTAGGACGTCCGCTAGCCCATTAATTAAATACTTTATGCGATTACGCTTACGTTTGTGGAGGAAGGATGAGAATTATGGAGGACCGGGAAAACTGGCGCAAAGTGGTGAAGACATATTTATGGCAATAGACTGTGATAAGTTGAATAAATAAAGAGAACAATATATACAAAAATACAGTTCCTCAACCTTATATTGAATTTTTTTATATATTTTTTGTATAACTTTTCTTAGTAGTCATCGCTATATTACACTTCTTTATCACTCGCCATTACTGGGGAGGCACTTCTTATAAGCATTTTACCCCTCAAACGATAGGAATCCAGAAACAATAAAAAAACAATGCTATCATAGATTTTATGACTTGTAGCCCTCTGAGATTTGCCTTCTATATTATGCTTGTTATAATATATAAGGAGTACATACGCATCTTCAGTTTTCAGTACCCACACACACGTTTTTCAGTACCCATATCTATTGTTTATTATAATTTTAGTCACATAATCACTTTCTGGACTGGTTCTTCTCTATTTTTATAACCAAAGAGTAACTACGTATTATTATTTTAGGTTACTTATAGTCACTAAGGAAAACGTACGATTAATTCTAAAAAAAGATTTGTCTATTGCTGTCACGAGACCTCTGAATTGATCAACAGCCATAAAATACATGACTATATAAAAAACGAGGCGTCAAATAGGTATCAAATTCAAGACAAAACGGTAATTAGTAAGGGGCTTGAAATATTCCAATTTGTCTCGGTCAGGTAAATTCAGTTATTTAAAGAATCTTTTTATTGCCTTTACCACTCAGCGTTGGTGAAAATTCGTCTTAGATTAAAATGGTTTGTGCTGCTTTTATATTTGACCTTTAACTCTGTGGTATATCAATTATTGCATACATTTTTCTATAGTCGCAAAATTTTCTAAATTGTTTATAAAAAATATAAGTGTATTATACTATTGATTATAAAAGTTCAATTCCACTAAAAAGGAAGAATTAACGCGCTACGTTATTAAAACCTATATTAAAACGCTATTGCAAATTGGGCTTCTGCCACATAAATCATGGTCAAAATTCGTGCAATATGTGGCAGATGATGTCGTCATGGTTATGGGTGTGAAAAGCTTGCCCAGGACTTTAGGGTTTCAACCGTTAACCACTCCGCTGGTTCTGTTCTCATTAGTGGGTCGCCGGAACCTCGTTTGAGAATTTTTTACAAGAATTGCGAGGACTACTGTAGTAACTATAATCTGCCGGCATGCTATTCCGCCGCCAAGACTATACAACCTACCATTTCTCGAAGTGTTTCGTCGTTTTTTGAACTCTCATAAACTTGGTTTGCGACTTACCAGATAGTTCATATTTTTAGGATATGATGTCTTTAATGAACTGATGTAACATACTGTCTTAATTAGATTTTATTAATATCTAAAATACGCCGCTTTCGTCACTAGCACACTGTTGATCATGTAAAAGTTTGGCTACTTTATGAACCCAACCATTTTATTTATTAGGACATAGGCCGTGTAGATTCAGAAGCTTGGCTCCACATGATATGTGATATCTTTTTCACAGGGCAAACCTTCTGTGGTCGTCTTGGCAACATTTTACATGGAATGTTTTTGATGGTTATTAATTTAAAATACATACCTCACGACTTTATCGAGCACAGTAAATAGAAAATTTAGAACAATGGTTGTCTTAGCATACGCAACCATGAGGCACAGAATATCTGCCCATTTTTACGAAAAAATCGCAATGAATTTTATTTAAGACAACCTCATTCCAAATTAATGTTTATCTGGAAGTTCAATTTGTGTTCAAAACTTTACCTGTCATTAGTGTTGAACAAGCGCGAATTATGACTGGAAAAAAAGGCTGACAATGCATTGAGCGTGGCAAAGTCGCTTGCTCGCTCGTTATGCATATCTGGGTTAATGGATGCACAGGTACGATCGGGAGAAAACTTGTGTTACGCTTGCGTGCCCTTGGACCTATTACCAGTTAAAGAACTTGACTGAGACCCTATACCGTGAGAAAAATAAAAACTGCTAATAATCATTAAACCAGGACACAGCAATTAGGTACTGTGATTTATGAACTTGCAGAAGTATCATAGAGCGAAAGAATAATATGGATAATCGTTAGAGTTAATTTCTTGAGAAAAGATAGCACTTAGTTAAGTACTAGTAGTAAAGTTACTTTCACAACTAACACACATCGAAAAGAACATAATTTTCAGGTCAAAGCGATGTAAATGTAAAAACTTCGTATTTTCATCCCGACATTTCGGTGACAATTAACTTACCGTGGTCACGGGCATATAGAATACATTACTTATAAAAACAATTTATAAGAGTATAGACTTTCTCATTTTGTTCATCGAAAAGCAAAAAGAAATATATTTTATAGGAATATTTAATAGCAATAGCTTTCCAAAAGTTCAAATTTGTTAGAGACCTAGACCTAGATATATTCATATTAGATTCTACTTAGTAAGCACATTTTTTTAATTGGTATAAATTTATAAAAAAATATATAAGTACAATAGAAAAAACTGATAAATTGAATGATGACAATCGTAATATATTATTTAAAATGAAATTCATCTACGAGTACCTATGATGGCGCTAGTTGCCACAGTAAAGATCGTCTCCGTATTTTAAAATCTTTTTTTAATCTAAAAGCGAAGAATTGTTACCAAAAAGGTTCACACTTTAAGTGTTTACGTGCATACTTACTGCATAAGTGTTATCCAAGTGATATTCTCCCTAAAAACAATATTATTCAAGAAAAACAATTTGGTGAATTGAAAATGTGAATTTGACTAAAATAATTAAGTGACATGGACTAAACTGATAAAAAAGTGCAGCAGCGTTAACTTTACTCCAGGGAACACAAACTTCATTTGAATGAAATACCTGTAAGTGTTTAAACATAAACATTTCATGTGATCAACACCGTTATTTTTACAAACAACATAAACACGCATCAGCTGACCAATGAAAAACCACAACTGACATTATTCCTATCGCCATCTAGTGGAGATACGCGATACTGTATGTATACAATACTCAACAAAAGCATTGACTGAGTAAAGCATAAGACTCACGTTACACTCATCACTAATTAGTAACATTGACACACACTAGATGTCGCCTAAAATGGAAAATAATATTACTCAACGTAATAAACCTTACAAAATCAACATCCATACTGAAAATTCATTTGAATCTTTATCAGACGAAGAGGAAAATTCATTCCTTTCACCATCTTTAACTGGTCACCTAAACCGAAGCTGCCCAGAAAAGGATTTAGAAATTAGTAATAGGATAGAACTACTAGAAGGCAAAATACTATCACTTGAAGAAAGATTAGCAATCGCTGATAACGAAGTTCAAAATTTACTAACTGAAAATAGTACACTAATTAAAAAAATTCAAACTTATGAATTACGCATAAAAGCCCTGACAAGCGTTTGCAAATCTACCCCGCAAAACAAAACCACAAAAAAGAAAAGACTGCAAAATGACATCAAACTAAACAAAACAAAATTAGATTTTTCTTGTTTCGAAGATAAAAACAAAACACAACCAAGTAATTTGAGCGAAACCCCCACTAGTACCAAACTTAAATATCCTTCAAAACATACGACAGATGGCGCCAAACATGAACCTAAAGAAAATAAGAAAAGCTTTGTATTATGAGTACTTCAAGCAAGCTTAATGTAATAAAAGTCATTGAACAATACGATATTGATAAAAAATTTACCTTTTGCAATCACATTATCAATAACGGAGGAGTAAACGAGTTATTCGACTCCCTTCAAAATAAATTGACTGACTATGATATGAATGATTATTGTTTAATATTAATTGGCGAATCTGACTTTTATGTAACAAAAAACTATACTCAATTAATTTATAAAATAAGGAATATAACTCAACGACTTCAACATACAAATATTATTATAGCTGCGCCTACTTATGTATGTGGAGCAGTCATGTATAACTGCAGAGTAGAAATTTTAATAATATGCTCAATCTTGACATAAATACCTATAACTACGCATACATAATAGACTCAAATCGACCTTTACAATTCGACATGTTCTCTCATGATACGGGAAAGCTCAATAAAAAAGGTTTAAGTTGCATATTTGGTAAAATTAATGATATCATCCAGTCAGGACGCACCACAAGTAACTCAAAAGAAATACATAGACAAGAAACAACACAGGATACAGATTCAACTTTTTTTCGACAATAACTACATTAATATACTTCACCAAAATATATGTGGACTGCTTCATAAATCTGATCTGTTATCTGTACATTTAGAAGAATTATATATAGAAAGATGTGAGTTAGATGCCATATGTCTTACCGAACATTTCATGACAAAAGATGACTTGCTGAATTTGAATATATCTAACTACAAGCTACTAGCGCACTACACAAGACACAAACGGAGAGGTGGTTCGTGTATTCTTATAAGGTGTGGTAATGACTGTAAAAATATAGACATTTCAAAATTTTGTGTTGAATCAGTACTAGAGGGCTGCTCAGTTGAATTTACTTTATTGAATATAATTATAGTATGTATATATAGGACACCAAATTCAGACATTCACTTATTTTTCGAGAAATTGACTCAATTATTGGATTATATTAGCAGATGTTATAACAAAAAAATTATACTATGTGGTGATTTTAATATTAATATACTTATCAAAAATAGAATATCTAGTGAATTTGAAAATATATTATTCAATTATAATCTTAATTTGCAAATTGTCCACTGGAAATTTTAAAATAATTTTATCACTTAAAAACACAAGTAGTGTAGGCCATGACGAATTATGCACACAAGCGATAAAGAGTTGTGCTGAATATCTTGCTTCACCTCTATCATACCTCATCAACCTTTCTTTAAGCCAAGGAGTGTATCCGGAAGCTCTTAAATTATCGATAGTAAAACCTATCCATAAAAAAGGTGATAAAACGGATGCAAAGAATTACAGACCAATTGCCCTTGTTCCGATATTATCAAAAGTGTATGAAAGGGTGATTTATATTCTATTTACACTTTCCTTGAAAATGTAATATCTTCACCCCCCAACAATACGGCTTTAGACGTGGAAAATCGACAAATATGGCAATTTTTGAATTATTGAAATTAGTTACTGACTCTATGGACAAGAGAGAAAACATATGTGCCTTATTCCTAGACATGTCCAGAGCGTTTGATTACGTTAACCATAGTATACTAATACATAAACTCTACCACTATGGCATACGTGGTGTTGCTTGTCATTATTAGAGTCTTATTTGATTAATAGAAAACAACAAACTATCATTAAAAGTTTATCAAAAGAGACGCTACGGGAGAAAAACTATCTCTCTAAATGTAGAGATGTAGAGTACGGAGTTCCACAGGGCACAATACTTGGACCCCTCTTATTTATAATCTACATAAATGATCTACCAATTACCATTGATTACCCTATGACATTATTGCTGATGATAGTACAATATTAATTAAATGTAATAATAATTTGACATATTTAAATGAAATTGAAATGACATTAATTCATATAATTGACTGGCTTGACAAAAATAATCTCAATATTAATATCGATAAAACCAAAATAATTCATTTTAGACAATATACAAAACAACCAAATCTGACGATACATTACAATAATAACACGATAGAATCCGTTTCATCAACAAAGTTCTTAGGACTCGACATAGATTATCAGACAAATTGGACTATGCACACAAATTCTCTATGTTCACGTGTTAATAGATATGTTTATGTTCTCAAAAATTTAACTAAAGTGGCCAATATAGAGACTGTTCTAACCGCCTACAACGGATGTGTTGCTTCTATATTGCGATATGGTATTATATTCTGGGGAAATAGCATTAACAAACTAATGGTTTTTAGAGCACAAAAAAAATGTATTAGGGCTATTATGTCATTAAAACGGGAAGACAGTTGTCAACCCCATTTTATCAAATTACAAATATTGACAGTAACATCTCTCTACATTTATGAGATCTCTATGTTTGTAAGAAGAAATCTACACCTATTTTCTACATTGTCTGATGGTCAGATTAAGAAGAGTAAACGTCACGGCAACAAACTAAGTGCACCTGTTACAAAAACTGCCCTTAAAGGAAATAGTATATTATGTATGGCTCCTAAAATTTATAAAATTACCAACAAAATTAAAAAATATGAATACTAACATGTTCCGTAAACATTTACTATGTATACTAAAAAGGAAAGCTTACTATACATTGACGGACTTTTTTATTGATAAAATATGAAATATAATAATTATAATACAATTGTCTTATGTTTGACATACTTAAATATTTGTTATTATTTGATTTTTATTTTTTTTTCCTGACATTACTAATATTTACTTTTTAAATTTGTGTTCTATTTAAATAATGTATACTAAAAACATATTATGACTTTGACATGTAAAATTTGTACGCCTACTAAGGGCAAGACATAGTGATACATGCTAAAACTATGACCAAACATCTGTTTATCTATTTGACCACCTATGTCTAACAAATAAATGATTTCATTTCATTTCATTTCATTTCATTATACATCTGATAAGGTTGAAATAATTATCTCCGGCATTTACAAAGCGCTATCTAATCTCAAAGAATGTCCATATTTTACTTACATTATATTGCAAAAACCTACATTAATTACAATGGATTTTGAGCTTATATAATTTTATAGAGCTATAAATAAAATGCTAATGGTAAAGTACTTATGAACAACTTGAGTATTAAATGAAACATGAGTATTAAATTATGGAATGATGGCTGACAATATCAAAAATCTGCCTGTGGTGCATTCGGCTAAAACAACAAACGAGGGTCATTATTATGATTAGCAGCTGGCAACATACAAAATCCCTTTAGTATTTCCGCTAGTCGCGTAGTGATGTGAGCTCAGAGATCAACTGAGCATATTTTTATTAATCTATCAAAACGATGGTTTCCCACGTATATTTTTATTATAAATTATAACGTCACGTATTTGGGATATTCAACTGCCAATTAGCTATTATTTAAAAAAAGATGATATAAACATTACGATGCTTGGAGATTCATGTAGTAGCAAATTTCATAATTATACATCTCAGACTTATTTTTCAATTCAGCATCACGTATAGGGAGAGACGGGGTAAGGCGTGGGCGACGTAAGCCACCGCCTACGGCCTCGAAGTCCAAGGGGACTCGCGCCTGGAAGGCCCGCAAATATAGATACAGATCACAGATTTCCAAATACAATTCGGATGTCTATGATACAGATAATCCGGCTAGCAAACATCTGACTATACTTACTTAACTACCGCATTCGTTGAATAACACATAATAATGTAAAATAATTACAATGAGAAGATAGCATTTATGAATAAAAAATTTAGTACGAGTAGGTTTGTATATATTTTTTTCTCGCAATAAAAATCTGTTTTCTTGCTTTATACATACGTCAGGGGCCTCGCAAAATATATCTTGACCACATTAAATTTAGCTCTTGCCTCGCCTTTGCGAACAGGTTTTATGTGATGTGGGTTCGCTAACTGTATCAACATTGTTGAGACGTCGGCTGCAACACCAGGGGTTCCGGGTTCGATCCCCGGGCAATACAAACATTTGCGTGCATGAACATGTATGTTTGTAATGGTCTGGGTGTTTTCTATGTATAATATGTATATATTCACAAAAAAAAAGTATATTTATCCGTTGTTAAGTACCCATAAAACAGGCTTCACGCTTAACTTGGGGCTAAATGGCGGTGTGTGAATGTCAGTGGATATTTATTTATTTTATTTATTGTCATCTTTTAAGCTGTGAAATACACTGCTGAACTAGGCTTCCATTAGACTCCATTGCTTAGTTTTGTACTGACACCCATTATACTGGATCCGTACGGCTGACCCAGCACTTATTCAGCAAGAGGTACTACGGGCCAAAAAGGATATCTAGTACCCCCAACTTAAGTTTAGTGACGTTTAAATATCTCTCTTCAACCTATCGCAGTCCACTGCTGGACATAGGTCTCCCCCCGCACCAGTTAACCAGGTCCTCTGCTTTTCGCATCCAGGCTCCACCAGCGACCTACACGTTGTCGGTCCAAATAAAAATTGCCAACTTAAGATATACTTAAGTTGGCAATTTTATTGAGATACGACCAGTTCGCTTATTTGCAGTGCCATCGTCATGAAAATCCAAAGTTATACACCTATAAAAAAGCAATTATCCATAGTTCAGTAAAAGGATAGTTTTAAAGCTCCAGTGATTTCCTTTAATTTCTAGGGACCTCTTAATAACTATATCCACAGAAGGGAAAGCATTGCTTGTATGATTTACCGTTACAAGGTTTGAGATCCACGGACCGTAAAAGGATAGTCTAGCCATAAAGTTATTGAACCGGGCGCTTTGTTATACCGTATTCAAGGAATTAATTAACAGTTAATAATTTGCTCTAAGGAATTATTAACTGTTAATTACCCGGGGTAGTACAAACATATATATATATATATTATATATGTAACGGTAAATCATATGAGCAATGCTTTCCCTTCTATGGCGGCCTTATTGCTAATAAGCAATCTCTTCTAGGCAAACATACAGTTAAGAAACATTATATAAAGGAGTAGGATGGCGGGTAACTATGTATGCTTTCTTTTGGTTTCTGTCCTAAGACCCTGGATCGAGCGATCTAAACTGGATGCTTAAATCAGCAAGAGATCTTCTGTTACATCTAAATACCTACATCTCACTGTTTCTAGTAAAATCCAAAAATAGTAAAATGACGCCTTTACAAAACGGATTACATGGAAAAGGTGTAAATTCGCTTTGCGTGACCATTTTTAGCTCAGATCCATATGGTTAGAGAGTCAAGGCCGGGCCGATGAACCGTAATTTGTGACCGAATTGCTACGGCAAATTTGTGTCAATCTTCGCGCTACAATAAAATTGATTGAGTTATTATTTTACAGTAGATCTGTGATTTATAATTCAGTAACTAAAGTTTAAAGCAATAATGTCTTATATGTTATAATAATTTGACAATTTGATTCTACTAACCAGTTTGTTGTCTTAGCCGTTTACAATTAAAGGTTTTTCACCGTTCAATATGTGAAAACCAAAAGTCTTCGATCCCAATTTATATTCCCGATGGCGCTATATTATTCAGATAAAATCATAAAAGAAGATTCTGTAAATCTTTTTATTTTATTTTATTAGTTTTCCTTTCTTATTACATGTATCTTATCACTTTCACTGTCAGTCAACGAGCCGCATCTAGATGTTTTATTGTTATAACGTCGTTGGCAGTATTGCTGTCAGCGAAATATATTTAATTATAATAACTTTAAATAAAGATGTCAACGTCATCTTTATTTATTATCGTGAATCAACATTAAAAAGTAACAACATACTTCTATCATCATATTCTACTCATACTTCCGTACCACACACCATTAAGCTAAAATTTCCGAAGGCGTGTTCAAATAATAAATTACTGCAATTAATGATGTAGATTCAGGTGAAAACTGAAGTGACATATCAAGCAAGCAGCTCATACTAAACTAGAATACAAATAAACGTAAAATTAATTACTCCTTAAGTGCACTGTCAAACATTGTCAGTTTGGAAATATAAATTGTTTTTAGACGGAAATAAGAATCTTAATAAAGAATTCTTGTGTATTGGAGTGTGTTAATCTAACAGCTACCTACGATTTCCTTAAAACTACCGAATACAACAATAATTAATTGATTTGATAGCACCGTACCGGCTATTAAACGTTTGAAAGCTATTCTATGAATACTAATGAAAATGGAAAAGTAATGTTTAATTACTACTCAGCGGGCAAGTAAGTACAGGATAAGTTTTTCGTAGGCAACACTATTTTGAAATTGGTTATTATACACTTTATAAGTATACCCTGGAAGCCGAAAAAAATTAAACGCTACAAGGTAAATGGACTTTTATAGTTTCTTTCTGTGAAGTCAAATCTAAATACGGATATCTCACCATTGAAAGATTTGTTTTATTTAATATTTGATACGAGTATAATGACGGGTAACAATGACTGATTAAAATATAGATATTCAAAAATGTAGAAGTCACTCAATCAATCGTATATTCAAGTAAATAACTATCTCCTAATATCCAATAAGATTTTAAAAAATCCATAATGTTGCCAATATCGAGTTGTCAAAATTTGTTCTAAACTATTACTTAAAATAATTTGCGGTATATATTTTACTTTACACGATATATTGACGCAACTATCCATTTTATATTTCAAAAATTTTCTAACATTCTATAAAAGGTTGAATAACTACGAGTATGCACAAATAATTTATGCATAAATTCTATAACGCGCTGAATTGTTCGTTCACTTCAATTAATCACTATCTCGTAATATCCATTAGCATTTGATGAAATCCTAGATGTTGCCAAATTTATCAAAAACGAATTCTACGAGTAACAGAAGCTCGTTAACAAGCGTTCTGAGATGATTAATTACTTTACCTAACTTTCGGATTTAATTTATCTATACAAGATGTAGGTATTTACGCAACCATACGGAACTTAGTTGTATAAACAGAAAGTTATAATAAATTTTATTTAAACGGTAATTAAATGATTTCCTCTTCAATAGCAACAGATCAAACTTTCTGATACAATAATTTTACTATCATATAAATTTCAACTACCACAATTTTATGTATAGCTCTCGGTATTTTTAGTACGAGTATATTTAGGGTATGAGTTAAATATAACTTCGATAGCACATGTTTATATCGAAATAATATAATATAACATTTAGTGTAGGTACACTAAATGTACAATGTTATATTATATTATTTCGATATAAACAACAAAGATTAGCAAGTTGAAGTGGCAGTAGTCATTACGAGTTTAAGTAGCAATGGTCAGAGCAAGTTGTAGTGGCAGTAGACGAGGGAGCTCGAGTAGGTACTAATGACCTAGGTCAAAAGGTTCTCAAATAAGGGCTGTGGAATAGAATGAAAAGCATAGATTGGGCCTATACCAGTCATCGACATGACTTGCTGAAACGACAGGCTACCGACGGATGTTAACTGCAAGTGTTAATACTAACTTATTCCTTTTATCGGTCCGCGTGGAAATCATTAGTGCTTTTGTGCAGCATATAAAGTTGCAAAGATGATGATGACGACTAGTTACATTTGAAATAGTGATTTAAATGCTTTTACCACAAAAATCAATCAAGCCACCTGTAGCGGTTCAAATCTTGAGTTCTAGAAATCAAGACACGAATTTGCTCATTCAAATAACGCGGGAACAACCTGTGACGAATATTAGTCGATACAAACCAGCCATTCCGAGAATATATAAATTCAATCTAACCTACTTCGAGATGAAACGTGAGACCAGTCTAGACACTTTAACAATCGGTGCTAACTAGGCTTTGACTAAATTTTCACACACAAATCACAGTCATCTTCTTATTGCAGATCATGGAAAGATCAGATATCAAAGTTATTGATATACTAACATTCAGGGAGACCATTTTATGAACTACTATTCTACTTAACATGTATTTTCAACATCGCGTAAGATAATGCAATTCGACGAATTATGCGTATTTCTTTAGAAAATTGGCTTCTTTTACGAATGGATTTGTTAACTGGAAAAACAATCGCTGTAAATTTTTGGAACCTAAATTAACCTATTTTGTTTTTTCGATGTTAGAGAGAATGGGAGATACCTACGCCGGGACCAATGTGCATTGGCAGAAATGACAGGTCGCCAGAGCTTAATTATCTTTATTTCTCAAGTATTTAAGTACATTTTTTTATGAGAAGCTGTCCCCGGGGGTCTTGCCGCCATCACTTAATATTACAATAATCTCTTAGTTGTAATACTAAGAGATTAATCTAATATTAAGATTACCACGCCTGCCTCGATTACCACGCCTTTTCTGGTACAAAAATGCTGATTATAGTAAAGTGTTAAGAGGTGGCAGCAACTGTGATGCATGATGTGGCAAACTGCCTTCGTGGTCTATCTATTATTGTCTAAGTGTCGAGTTAAGATCTAGGCTCGCTGGTCGATCCAGGGATCAAAATGCATTTGATCAAAGCTTGGTTAGAGCATAGCAGGTTGAATCACCTGATTGTCTGAAAAGCGAGATGAATCCGGCCACACTTTACTCATTGCATTAAAAAACGCGTGTATAATCTTCATCGGCATTTAAAATCAAGTACCTATTAGTTCCCTATCAAGATTAAGAGTATTATAAACAAAATAATATTGACTTCATTCCCAAAAATTCAAACTAAAATTTCATCGTAAAAACAAACACATAGTATTCCTGTTTAGAAATGTTATATTCAAGGCATCTCAGTTCCTACAAGCAATCTGCATTGCTTATTGCAATCTAGAAGCTGTTCAAGAATGTATGATATGCAGTACGATTTATTTCAAATCGTGACTGCATTATGGCGACATATTATGTTTCACCAGTTATTTTATATACCTACCTGCATTATAATGACATCTGTCATTCAGATATCATTGTTAGGTAATCGTTCGCTGCATTTATTTATATGAAAGACGTGGCCTAAATATTTGTGTATATACAATAGTACAGTTCACGGTAAAATATAAGTTACATTTCAATTAACATATGTCACCAGTTACCACAGATATACAGCGGCATCTTGCACAACTATAAATATAAATTTTATTATAAATTACGCAGCCTTACATGTACACACACTTTTACTGCACACACTACACACCCGGAACGGATGAGGTGATTTAGAGATTTTTTTTAAACACATACGAGTAACACCAAATCTATGGCTATTCTGTGAGTCAAGGCCTGTTGCAACGGTCACACAATCATTGCAGTGGCAGGCCCACTTCCTTTCTGAAATGAAAAGATTTCAGCGAATTTGATGATACGTCAGCAACACCAAGGGTTTCGAGTTCGATCCACGGACAGTACAAATATTTGTGTCAAGAACATGTCTGTCTGTATTAATGTGAGTGTTTTCTGTGTATACTATGTATATTTACAAAAATATACATTAATATGTTTATCCATTGTTTAGAACCCATATTATTATCTCCTCGCTTAACTAGGAGTTAGATGGTGGCGCTGCCTGTGTGAATGTTAGTAGAAATTCATTTTTATTTTTTTGTTAACGCTCTGTATTGTCTTTGCAGCAACTCTCCTGGGCTCCGAGTGCGTGGTTTCCGAACAATGCACATTGAAGGTTGCATACAGTGCGTGCCTCGATGGCGTGTGTCGGTGTACCGATGGACATCTCCAGTTTCGAAAACACACCTGTTTATCACGTAAGTACTTTTGATATCCAATAATATGAATGCAAGGAATGCCTCGCAAGGATTCATTGCTGTAGTGGTGCTCGTTAAGGTTTTCTTATTGCTATGGTAATTAATTTATTGTTGTGATATTCATGTAAATTTTTTGCGTGTTTATGCATGATTTTAATTTGTTAAAAACCCTGTTCAACTATATTAACATTATTGTTAAATAAAGTCCACTTTGCCTGTGTGGGTTATTAAACTTCTGTACTTTATCATCAGCTCAATAAACGTCCCAACGGAGGGACACGAGCCCACCCGTATAGGGAGTATAGGCCTTGGTCCTTGGCCTTAGTCCTGGGCCCCGCGGGGCCCAGTGCGGATTGACCGACTTCACGCACAACCTTTGAATCTCTTCGTAGGTTTGCGTAGGTTTCCTCACGATGTATTCTTTCACCGCCTGTCACTTTATTAGTTCTTATAGTATATAAACTATTAATTTTTACATTTAGAAATCTTCAAATTTAAAAACTTCTCTACCATCGGTCTGGAGAGATACTACTGAGAAAACTCCGTCAAGAAATGTATACGTTCTCTTTTCAATCGTCAATGATTCTATTAACCTTTTAACTTTTCTAAATCCTGCCATTTTTGTTCTTAAGATAAGGCGTATGACATTGTACAGTAAAGCTCATGGAACCAATGTATTATACTATTCAAGAGAAGTTAAGTCGTCCGCATAAAAATCTCAATCTCGACTCGATTGAAACAACTTTGCAGCATAACTGACATACAATTCTTTAAGTTAAGATCTGCTTTGATAACAGATAATTTATTTATGTGAATTTTGTACAAGTATGTATGTTCTTGTTGTAGAGCGACATGTTCACCCATTGAAACAAGCTCGGTAAAAAAAAAAGAAAAAATATTGCAGCACATTAAGCAACTGCACTGAACCTTATTTGTGATCCATGGGTATACATTCGTATATATCTACAGTAACATCTGTTTCTTACCATCAGCCATGCTTTCAGATGTTAAATATTTTTTTAATTAAAAATATTTTCTTTTCGGTTTCTATGGACTGAAGTCAATATAGCAGTTATTATATCTAGGGTTCATAAATCTGACAATATCAGATTACAGTTACGAACTAAAGAACTGTGTTACTTCATGAAGCTCTTAAAGCAATTTTCTTAGCCAACTGGGCTTTATAACCATAGTTGTAAGCACGTGTTTACTACCCCAATAATAATAAACCAACGAGTTGTCAATATACCTTTAAAAATTTTTGTATTGTACTTACCACTGTAATATCCGCATTGTCAATCGCTTTTTATAGACCGCTTAACTAATGAAACGAAAGCCATTTGAATTTTACAATGAAAAGGAAAAGTAAATTTGCCGGCGGAAGGCGTTTAATTATTGTTAAACCACCGTAACGTGGTATTAATCACTTTAAAAAAAAACATGACACTTACGCAGCGTGCGTATTATTAGGGTTGGCAATTTTAATTACTTTGCGTAAAATTTATTATACACTTCTACATTTTAACGACGATCTACATGAAAAAGAATTGGGAAGTTGAATATCGATTACTGTTCAAATGAGTAGAGTCAAAATTTTATAATAGTCAAACAGTGCTAAGCTATTTGCGTTTGTTGTTATCCCAAATTGCCTCACAATGTAGTTACGTAATTTTCAAACCCATTCAAAAATGTATCTACTAACGCGCTCGCGCCCGCGTTCTCTTTAGTTCATGCTTCACTGAAAAAAAATAGAGCTTCAACGCGAGTTTGAGGAGATTTATTTTAGCAATGAAATTTTAGGCGACCTTTTTACTCTTGCATTATTATTTAGCGGCACGCGTATCTTATTCGATGTATGTATACCTCGATGTATACAATTGTCTATTAAAATCGGTCTACACAGCGCTAATCAACCAGCTACACAGAATCACAACATATTTTTATAAATTGAAACATAATTCTCAGACAAGTTGACAACTCCGAAAGACGTAACACTTTCAATCAACTCATACTTGTACAGTTGAATGACAATGCAGTGACTTTTAGTTAACATGATTTTTAATCCACTTGTATTGGTTTAGTAATAATTTTCTAG
The DNA here is from genome assembly GCA_019425675.1 of Leucinodes orbonalis. Lineage (NCBI taxonomy): Eukaryota > Metazoa > Arthropoda > Insecta > Lepidoptera > Crambidae > Leucinodes > Leucinodes orbonalis. The sequence continues at coordinate 83,837 of PQWD01006266.1, forward strand.
CACATTTCTGTAAAAACACGTCAATGTAGGATTGGGAATAATTGAAAATTTTAACGAGCCATTAATTTTGATACATTGAGCTTAAACCACAAACACAACTTGTAAGGGTACCCGTCAATTATATTTTAGCAACTCAAGGCTTTTTTGCAGCTATTTATATGTACCATTAGTGAAAAAGCTTACTTTTTGATTAACTAACTACCGAATGCTCACTTAAATTATACAAATTACAATGTTATTTTAGGCTGTGATTATGTGTGACATAATAAATGTGCGCGATAACACTATGACAATCAAATATCTTATATATTGCTTAATTAGAGTTGCTTTACATTTAAATATTTGTTAATTGTATGCATTTTGCAAATCGAATTTATTTTCATTAATAATCGTGACATAGTAGTATGATCGTGCTTTTGTACCCTTTTAATGACGCCTAAGGTAAAAACTTTAATAAATATTTTCATGTCATAAATATACTATGACATTCTGTATATATAATGATCATAACCATTGTAAATATATCAATAAGTCAACGCATGTGTCAAGCGGCTCGGACATTTGTTGGTTAATATAACTTCGTAGATGTGGATCTGGTTAGTTAATTTATTGTTTATCTAAGACCGTATCTACACTTACGCGAAATAAATATGTGAAAATTTGCAAGATGTTAAATGATGAAGTTGCAATCTAAATTTGTGGTCACGTATTTTTAATAACGTGGTTTACTAATAAAGATATCCAACTTTCGTTTTCGTTAGCTTAGGTCGATCGCCGATGAATCGGTTGAGTCACGGCCATGGCCAAACTAGAAGTTATTGTACTGTATCGAAACGAGATAAGCCGCCGTGTAATTCTATAAAGCGAATAGATGAAAGTCGAGATAGCAACGTCCAGTGCAATTATTTTATCTTCTACCACTTTTAGGTTATCGCCGACTATTTTTTTGTATATTTTGCATATTAATGCTTATGTATATTTTGTGTACTTATGAATATGTCACCAAGGTACAAATATGTATTGACGACCCATTTGGTGTAATGATTAAGACGTCAGCTACTACACCAAGGGTTCCGGGTTCATTCTCCGGGCAGTACAAACATTTGAGTGTATGAACCTACTACTACTAGTACTGATTGTATGGGTGTTTCTTTGTATAATATGTTTTAACAAAAAATATATAAGCATGTTTAGCCGTTGTTAAGTATCCATATTACAGGCTAATGCTATATGTGTGATCTGCAATAGCAGTATCTTACGAAACAAACAAAAAGGAAACTTTAAAAATGGTCTCCAAAAGTTTTCTAGTGATCATAATTATAGTTAAGCTTTAATCACTTTACTAAGGTGTGCTGGTAAACCTTGGTAATAAATTACTATATTCACCTTATTATTAGGTATTAAACGCAGAAAAGCATACTATAATTTACCTATATGTACTATGGTTTTCGGGGGCTATTCAGCCTTTTACAGACCTGTAGTCACCTCGACCTAAAAGATCTATATGCACCATCCTCGAAGTACTAATTTTTGGAACCTATACAGGCATACAAGGACTAAAAATAATCTTTAAAGAAAGGTGCCGGTATTTAGTGGAACAAACTCATATGTGAACAGAAATTAATCAAAATATGCTTGAACTTACCCTACCCTACCCTAACTTATAAACCTAGGCACTTCAGTCGAAAGGAAGCTATTATGTGTGTAGTAACATGATAACTGTAAAAAATCTTAATGGAACCTCATGAGATTTGTGATCAAAGCCCAAATCTGTATTCTTTATGTTAAAACTTTGACTTGTTAGTAACATTATTGTTCTATCAGTGCAAACGGACCATTGAGAACAATTCTTGTCACCAAATATAGGGTTGTAACAAAATAAAATGCATAGATATTAAGTACCATATATTTTTAAGTATTTTTTTTATCGTATATTATTACTGTGTTTTTTATTCAAATCATATTTTTGTCCTCTTTGGTATAAGTTACCACATCGCTATCAAGACTCAATTTAGCTCGCTTCTGCTATGAGTACCTAATTAACAAAAGGGTAAATATTAGGATGTTTACCGTTTATAATATAAATAAATAATACCCCGTGTATAACATTTTTTGCTAAACTCATAAAATTTTATGCATGAAATGGAAACGTCATAGAAAATAGAATGACAAATTAAGATTATATAGCATTAAATAATGTTTTCTCCGTTCATAGCAGTCTTCCTTACATTTTTTATATCATAAAACAAAATGTACACCCTAACTATGAAGAGAGCCAAGTAAATCCGATAGATACTGTGAGAATGGAACAACATTTGAAATCCTTGATAACTATGTTTAGATGCCAGTGAATGATCGTGTATCGTGATCATACTCCAATCGTGGTCCTGTAATACATTTATTTATGCTGGAGATAACTATGGAAAAAGTAGATCGAAATTAGCTTCATTAGACCAATCCTTGGCATATGATTAGTTACTTTGTAACGTAATTATTGAAGACTGTTATTTTTACTAGCCTGATTCATACTTGAAAAAATAAGTAGCAGTATCAATTACTTGTAACAACATGAATGGGTTCACGTTAATAACTTCTATTATATTGTACCTTATACATTATAATTATTTCAAATGTGATACTTTCGTGACGAAATCTGAAATTAATTTACAAAAATGCCGCTGAATTAAGCTTTGTTAACTATACATCACAAGTAAGTTATATGCCACCAAAAACAGTCAAATTTTTATACATAGTTTAATGCTGGAGACGGTGATTTTAATAACATAATTTCCGTGGCGGAAGAAATAGATAGGTTACATGATTAGAACGGACTTTACCGAATAATATAATTACTTTTCAAAATGCATCTCATAAGTTCTTATAGCCACTACTTTACTCATGCATATTGTAAACATATCGAGGTCAAAGCACCGCGTAGGTTCGGCTTGCGTGTCGTGCTTTACGGTACCAGATTAGCATATAATGGCCAATCAAATTACCATTTGTGATTTAACATTCACGACACTTAATCAAAATTATTTTAATTTACAATTACTTAACAAGCATGGGAAACATTACGCCTATTTGTGCTGACATGTTTGCATATTTTTAACATTGTTATATGTACACGAAGCCATGGCATACGAATTTTAGTGTACCGTGGCTACTAAAGCAAAAAGCGACACACCGTATGACGTAGCCGTAAATTGCCGGCAACTTCTTGCATTGTCAATCAATTCTATTGCTTATAATGTGGAATCCCTTATACATAGCTGTATCAATTTCTGTTTCCAGCCGCACAACCAGGCCATGTGTGTTACAGCAATGAGCATTGCCGCCTTTGGGATAAAGAAAGTCATTGCGAATTCGTCATACCCAATCTATTTGGACGGTGTTCTTGCAATTCGTACTTCAAACAAGTCGGTGAAAGATGCCTTGCACAGAAGACTCCACCAACCGAAGCAGTGGTAGCTGAGCAAGATGCTCCTACGAATATGACGAATCCCATATTCTTCCAGAAGTACCCGAAACCGTCAAAAGAAACTGTATTTGATTATGAACCTAACTCCGTTATCGACTCTGACGATGTCCACCCGAGCAAACTGCCAATGTTCACTAATAAACATGAGGATCAAAGTACAAAGGAGGACAGTCCATTATTGCAAGCAGTAATGAAAATACCAACTGCGGAACCGTTAAAACGCCACCCTGTATCGCACAGACGTGATGGAGACCCTAACGAAACTATAAGCGTTGATGAAATGACAGCGAATTTGCACGCAAACGACCAACCCGTGTACAGAGTGGTAACTCAGCCGTCAACAGATAAGAAGAACAATAAAAAAGGATCTTCTAAAGAACAAATTTCAAACAAACAACAGAAGACAGGGCATCAAAAGAAGTCATCCCTAAAAGGTAGGATCATCATCTCATCATCATCATCAGCTCATTAAACGTCCCCACCGAGGGGCACGAGCCTACCCGTATAGGGTGATTAGGCCTTAGTCGTCCACGCGGGCCCAGTGCGGGTTGGACGACTTCACCCACAACCTTTGAATCTCTTCGCAGGCGTGCGCAGGTTTCCTCACGATGTTTTCCTTCACCGTAAGAGCGTCGGATAACGTACGTATGTTTTTCGAAAATTCGAAAACACATTGGTACGTGGCGGGATTTGAACCTCGGCCCTCCCGGTAGGAGGGCGACAGTCTACACCATTGAGCCACCGACGCTGTGAAGTAGGATGCTCTCATGGTATATTTAGACATTTTACGTGACATAAAAACCCTATTTTGTATTTTAGTAAAATAATACCCAACCAATTTATAAGAATAACTGTTTCAGATAAACATCGCATTCGTACAGAAACCGCTCCAGTTCCGGTGTATGACCTAGGACCGGCGTCACTCGGCATGCCCTGCGTCTCCGACTCCCAGTGCAACACAGTGGACCCTCACTCCCGGTGTCTAAACAAGCGATGCGACTGCGCCTACCGAACCAACTCAACGTCTGCTTGCTCAGCGCGGAATAGGGGATGTTTGCCTGGAACCTTCCAGGTATACTTAAAGTTTTGTAGTAATGTATTATTATCATTCGCTTTTTAGTTTGTTTAAAAAACAGGAATAATTTAAATATTAGGTTTTAATGATGCCATGAACCCAAGCAAGTTGTATAACTTATTCTTCCTAATTCGAATATAAAGTACCAGAAACTTCGAATTTTAAAAATATTTTCCCTGATCGAATCCTGCTACAGATGGTGACAAATAAGCATAGTTTCGATCGAATCAAAACTAATTCCAAGTATGCCCATTATCAAAACGTCATGAAACAGAAAAAAATCATCTTGTAACATGGAAGTCGAAAACACAGAAGTGTTTCGGGATGAGGACACTGTAGATAGAGAAATTACCAGGTATAAGAGACCTCATTTTTGGTCTCCATCAAGGCTGCTCTGTTATATGTGTGCGCTGTGCGCTTTGTAACATACTAATAAAAAGACAGAAGCTGTCATTTCAGGAACACATTTTCTGTGTTTTTTGTACGTCCATGTATTGTATTTTTTTTATACGCAATTTTTAATGCGAAGCTCAATCAAGCTTGTAATTCACAACTTATCGACGACGACAAACCTATTAATTAGGTATTACACCTATGCAAGGGTATAATAATTTGTTGGTATGTCTAACATTTTGTTAAATGGCAGTGTCGGTCAACTGGTACGTGCATCAGCTGGTACTTCGTATGCGACGGCCGCAAAGACTGCCCGGACGGGTCCGACGAGAAATGCGAAGGTACTGGTAAAGGTTGGTACTGTCTGCACAAATCCATTTCCAACGCACGTCTCTCTCTTGTTCTAAACTGGGTCTTGTTTTACTTATGCAGTCACACCCGAATCCTTTTTCTCATTTTCGACTTATTGCTCACTGTGACGAACTTATCACGTAAGCGTTAGTTTTATTGTGGTTCTTGTTTCGTACGGTAATAAGATAACACAGTTTTTTTTATATAAAATGTATATCTTTTATTTTTACATTAATGAGACTGCTGAACTCGGGTTATTACGACAGTGAGGATAACTCGGACTCAAAGAAATGGCATCTATAGATTGAATATTACGTTTAGCATCGTTATATTCATTCTCTTTAAAAGTAACTGTGATGATTTTGTCTTAGTGGAACAGTCGTTAAATAGTTAGAAAGCATTCATACGATTATAATGACTAAGCATATATATGAAATGTACTTCCCGACGTGACAAAATATATTTTTAATACTAATAGATCGGATGTCAAGGAAAAACTGGCAGACTTTATTCAATTACTGGTTATTGAACCTTTCTATTATTGCCTATAATCGTTTTAGATAAGTTCGTCAGGTCACGTAGTTTACTAACCGAACGGCACTGGTATTGCGAACTGTAAAGTAGGTATGTACAACCAATAACTCAAGTGAAATATGACAAATTTAAATATGTTATTGAAAAAAACATTTTATACAATACCATTGCATGCAAAAATTAAAACTGGGTCACGGAATAGAGTTAAAAGGTATCCTTTCAAACTACTTTTGTTCCTGTGTTGTCTTTCATAAATTACGTCACACGTAACGTCTTTTGAGTCAGGCTACCGTTGAGTGAATACGGTTTACATGACAGCATATTTAGAATTTTTGTTTCTATAATGCTCTATGTAAAATATAGACATAATTTGAAATAATAAACGTATTGGACACTGCTGCTAAATCTGTGACGTCACTATGTATACAAGTGGCTCGATCGCCCAGTCACGAAAACGTCTGACGTAATTGATTTACTATCGTAAGAACTTGTCCCACTGACTGTACCGCGACTTGCAGACGCGACGGGCGAACGGTGTCCAATGCACGCGTTCCGTTGCGGCGGCCCGGGGTCTCGCTGCGTGTCCCGCGCGTCCCGGTGCGACGGCACCCCGCAGTGCCCCGGCGGCGAGGACGAGAGGAACTGCAGAGCAACGAAACGCAAAGGGTGACTACTTTTTTATGTTACAGGTTGTACAGGACGCTCATCTGATGGTAAGTGATACGCCCGACCATGACAGAGCATCATTGAAGGAGACCAACAATTGAGTTATTATTCTCCATCAATGCAGCACTGCGCCCGTCACCCGAGATAGCAGATATTAGGTCTTATATCTTATATATATAATCATCAGCTCATTATACGTCCCCACCTAGGGCACGAGCCTACCTGTATAGGGTTAATTAGGCCTTAGTCGTCCACGCGGGCCCAGTGCGGGTTGGACGACTTCACACACAACTTTTGAATCTCTTCGCAGGCGTGCGCAGGTTTCCTCACGATGTTTTTCTTCACGGTAAAAGCGTCGGATAACTTACATATAATTTCAAAAATTCGAAAACACATTTGCACGCGGCGGGATTTGAACCTCAACCCTATATATATATTCTGAATAATACTCAATCTTATGAAAAAAAAATCATTAAATCTTATAATTCCAGTTGCCCAAGACACACGTTCCGCTGCGGATCAGGAGAATGTCTGCCAGAATATGAATTCTGTAACGCAATTATCTCTTGTAAGGACGCATCGGACGAGCAACCGCATCTATGCAATGAGCAATCAAGGTAAATATTAATACATACACACATATTATCACCTAAACATAGAGAAATCAAAACCTCAAACCGAACTGGAATACTCAAAATTAAAGTAAAAAAACAGCAAAGAAATCGCTGCATCAGTGACTTAGATGAACAATTAACTAGATACATAGAGACGCTAGAGACATACGTTGACACATGTTTTATTTATGACATAAAATTATTCATTAAAATTTTGACCATAAGGCGTCATCAAAAGGGCATACTGCAATGTCACTGAAGCGAGCGACGTGATAATGAATGAATATTTTGCTCAACTGACGGATAGACATAATTTTAACGCGGACACTTTTTGAGTGAGATTGTGCATCTAGTTAGTGTATTGTTTATCTAAGGTCAGTGATCATAGTACCTACTCGTACCAATACAATCAGTTTTTAGACTGCCTTAGTCACAAATGCGTAGTAACCAAATAAGAGTGCCTACAGTAATGTGAGTAAGCTATGTAGAGTCGATTGCAGGGTACCCGTCTGACCTCACTATTTTTTCCTTCATAACAGCTAGATCCTTAGTATCATTTTGTTATATGTAGTTGTGTTCTCGATGTGAAGAGCGGGACAGGCAAAATAATTCCAGTGTACTTGAATTAATAAATCTTTACGCATATCACTTTTCAACTGCACTGTGGTTACTAATTAATAATCCTGAAATTGAGTCTTGAAAATTATATATGTGATGGAATCATTTATTGAACAACAATTATTGAATCATTTTATAATTTAAAAGTATTTACCTACCACCACTAAGGCTCGTATTATAGAACGAGACTCAACGTCAATCTTATCTTATCTATACAATAATTAGCGGTATCCTAACTAACTCTATTTAAGTACAAGCTAAATGTTAAAAAAATACCTTTAGCGTACCTACCCTAAGATACCAAATTTGACACAGACGTCTTTATGCATTTGCCTAAAACTTATTCTTACTGTATCTTTGTCTATTAACCACGCGATATGCAGGTAAACCGAATATGGAAGCATGCCAACAATAAATTAGCAAGAAGCGTAGACGCCGGCGCCATTCCCTTTTTCCATTTAACAGAGTGACATTATAAAACACACTTGGGTGTCAAGTGCACGTACTCAGTACATTTCATAATCATAACACGTGTGACCCATAACTGTATATGCTCAAATATTTGACCTATGCGTCTCCACGTTTTTGTAAAGCACACACAACTTCGCTTGTTGGGTCACTGTACTAGTTGGTTTTTTTAATATTTATCCAAAAGATTAAACTAAAATTTGACTCATATATGATACCTACCTTTAAAATTTGTTCCTCCTTCTTTAAACAAATTTCAGGAAGTATATTTCGTAAGTACTAATAATATATTATATAATAATATTTTAAACAATTAATAAAACGTAATATTATTTGTTTTCCTATAACAAAAATTGCAATATTAAAAGGAATCTATTTTACTTTTATTCCAGAAATGGTTTGCTTTTAAAACATGTATATGTAGGCACTAAACTTAAATAAATATTAAAGAAAAGTTTAATTTGTCAATTGGCAAAGATGGCGCGCAGCTGATTTCTGTCCACTTCGGTGTGGTAACGGCCGGTGCAGAAGCACTGCAGTGGCATGCTCAGGCCGCGATGGATGCGGTGACAACAGCGACGAGATTGCTTGCACTGTTTGTAGTAAGTAACCCGCGTTATATTTTTTTTTAATTTCGGTAGGGACGTCGTTGGGTGGGACTGACCGTCATTTTTCTATCCCTGAGAAGTCTCAAATAGCACATAATTATTTGCCGGTAGGTCTTGCCGTAAAAAGTGTTATAAAAAAGTAATAGCGACAAAATGCTTTGCGTTAAGATAATGTTATTTAATACTGTCAACCATAGATTGAGCAGCTGAGACATGGACACTGACTGCGGGATTGGTTCACCAGTTCAAAGTCACTCAACGCGCAATGGAGCGAGCTATGCTCGGGGTCTTTCTTAGGGATAAGATCAGAAATGATTTAATCCGTAAGAGAACTAAAGTTACCGACATAGCCCGCCGGATCAGCAAGTTGAAGTGGTAATGGGCTGCTCACGTGTGTCGCAGAACCGATGGCCGTTGGAGCAGACGAGTTCTGAAGTGGAGACCGCGTCTCGGCAAGTGTAGCGTAAGACGCCCGCCGGCCCGATGGACCGACGACTTGCGAAAGGTCGCTGGTAGAGGCCGGATGAGGAAAGCGGAGGACCGGGATATCTGGCGCAAAATGGGGGAGACCTATGTCCAGCAGTGGACTGCGATAGGTTGAATAGGGAACCATAGATTAGAATTAGCGCGCTAATACTGTCAACAGTCAACACTCATGAAACGTCAGTTTCACACGCGTAGAGAGACAAAAATGTTTAACACCATTGTAAATTGGACTCCCGTTTTAACAGTGACACCTAAAGCATGGCAAATTAAAAAACAGGCTCAGCATATTGATGACACAAAATGCATATAAAACAGCACAATCTTGGACCACCTGACCAAACATGACAAATGTTGCGGTCGCATTTTGGGGCCTACGGTTTGACACGACTATTCCGTTATACGGACAATACACATCATTAACATTTCATACACAATATACATTTATATACAGTAACGTTACGTTTAAGGATGGCATAGATTGCTAACTTGTTTTTAGTTATTTATAGGCAATCTTCTGAAATCATATTTAAAGGTCAATCCTTTTTAGAAGTAATTAAAAACGTCTGTAGTAGATTAAACTAGTTTATCCATTACAAAGTTAAAGCGAGTTATGTTATGAAAGCACTTTGATTTGTTAATCAGGGTACGGATAAAGCTAGATGGTTTTGACATTTAAACGTTATAACGAATAATTTAAATTAGAGCGTAGGTATGGGTACGTAACATGTACGTACCTACTTACCCATACCTACGCTCGTAGTACGTACGTGATACATCGATCTTATTTTTGATTATTAAGTTTAACTAGGTACTCAGAATGATGAAAATTATAACATAAGTTAACTCTTTCCTTACTTTTTTAATATACCTCACAAACTAACTAGAACTTTTTGTTTACAGGATGTCCAGCACCACCACAAATGCCTTGAAACAAGTAATCATAGATATTTATAAATTTCTAGTGAAAACCAGAAGGCTGAATCTTGACGTTTATCCACGTTGCATTACCTAAAGGGTCAACGTTTCGAAAATTTCATCTTACTTAATATGAAATTTAGGTATTATTAAAACAAAATCTATAAAAAGGCCACCTATATTAGAAATTATATAACTGCAAACCATGGTATTAAATAAAAGTAGATCTATGAAGGCATTATTGTGAATCGAATAAAATAAGGTAGGTTCTAAGCAGAAAATTACATATTAGTACATATATAGTAATTCAAATAATTATCACTTTTTACAAAAACGTTCTGCTATTGGAAACTATACGTATTTATTAGTTTTTTTAGACAGGTACCTTCGCTAATTTCCTATCACATTTTATAAAAAAAAACATTTTCTAATTAAAAAGGCTATTTGAAAAAGAGTTTCATTGAATACATAACTGTAATTCACACTTAATAAAGACTGAAGTATAATTTACAGCAACCACAATAAATAGTTTTATTGCAAATATACTTAGATAAACAATGTAAATTTACTGTTTATCTAAGCAAATATATTATTATTGTAAAACATTAAAACTACTATAGAATTGTAAATATTATTATTTTTAAGCGTATTCCCACTATTTTGTACTAACTTTAGATATTTTAAAATGAACTTGTACCTATGATATTAAGTAGAAGTATTTACCGTATACGATATTGGTAAAAGCATCATTTAAGAAAGGATTATACAAATTTGTCGCAAAGCATATACGTGTCCACTTTTAGCTATGCAATGTTGGAATCACAGAATTAATAATAATTAATTCTGTGGTTGGACTGGTAATCATATCAAATCATACAATCCAATACTGGACTAGACCTCCCACGGACACATGAAACACGGACAGATGAAGTTTGGGACCCAGTGTTACTTTACTGGTTTGGTCCCGTTTCATGGAAACAAAGTAACAGAAGCCATTATTTACGTATCTAATATTTTACGTGCATTATTCCTGCAATGAAAAAAATACATTTTATCGATGTTTTAATTTTAAAAAATAAACAAATAGTATTGTAAATAGATTAGAATTATGTACTTTCTACACTTAAATGTCTACATTGCATCCTTACTTCACTTATAACATTTCAAGTTCCGTTAATATACTAGGTATTATAGATAAGCAAAGATTGTCTGAATAAGTCAAGTGTAACTTATTGTAATATAGTGTGTTTATGTCGTGTGTGCTTGTGATAATTATTTATTAAATTGATTTTATTACTCCTTTTTGTGTTTACATTTAACAACCTAAGCGTATTTTACTGGTGTGGTCTTTCGATCTGGAGGGTGCAGGTTCAAGTCCCGCAACGTTCCAATGTATTTTCGAAATTATATGTACGTTTGTCCGACGCTTTGACTTTAGGATGATGATGAATACCCTGGCTCCAAATATTCTGGTAAAGGAAATAAGAGGAAAATTGTTTTGTTTATTCTTTCAGATCATGACTGTCTCTACCTACATATTGATATGTAGGTAGAGATATGCTGTCTATACATTGCTATCAACGGGATAGATTTTCGTGCTGAAATTAAACAGAATGGGTTAATATAAATATGGCTCTTTAGTTTGATACACTATGTGCCCATTTTGTCCTAGAACTCGAAAGTCATTTCTATCCTCAAATCAAAAGGCCTATCTCAAAATGAAGTATTTTATATTTTCAGTTACCAATCATACCGCAGAGTCATTAATCAGGATCTGTTGGTTTCCTTCACTCGGTAGGCTACTCCATCATAGTTTTAAACTTTGACTTAGTAGAACGAGAATTGACCTCCCCAACCGCGATTAACTCCCAAGCTGAGAGTCTGCGAAACAGTCGTAGGCACACACCAACTTCATTGTCTTGTCTGTCTTGTCTTGTTCGCTCTTATCACAAAATGTTAAGGCAACTTGTCGAGCTTAGTAATTCACACACGATATATATGTCCTTACTAAACGGTAAACTGTGCGTTTAGTCTCGTCACAATAGTCGTCCAAGTCCCATATGCTCTCCACTTTTGCTTGAAGTAATACAGATAAGCCACGAAAGGGACATATACTTGCCGCTCCTTTTACTACTTACTATAAAACCCTCATGTAGCACTAATAGTTACCTTAAATAAGCTAACTCGATAAGACGATATAAGTTAATAAGAACAAAATTATGTACCTAAATACACATGAATACTTAACCTTCCCATCATAACCACCCTACGAGTATACTGTCCCACTGCAGAGCACAGGCTTCCCTACAACAAAGGTATGGAAAGATTGGGATGTTACCCACAACGTGGGCCTAACAAATGTACCTATTAGGTGCATTAACCTAGTGCAATGTTGTGAAAACAAAACGAATCCTAACGATTAAATATAAATTTGGATATTATACCCGGCCAAAGCTTGACGTCACAGGTTGACCTAAAATTACCTGCGCATGCGTACACAGTACCAAAACAAAGATGTGCCACAGCATCTCTTATTTTGTCTGATTTTGGGATATAACATCAAAGTGTATATAAACATTGTATTATCTAATACTAAAGTTACACAAATTCAGATATTTTAAAATGAAATTATAGAGTACCTAGGTATCAGTCGAACAACGCATCCTTTGTCATTTAAGGTAAGTTTTAAAAATAAGGTATCTAGTTATATCTGATATGGAATTTGAATTACTTTATATATATGAGTGTCTACTAAAATATTTTTTTTAATTGAACTTATTTTAGAAGGCACTATAATAAAAAATACGTCATTTCATTAAAAGCCGGTCACTAAAAGTTAAGTACCGACTAGAAAAAGTTTTGTTGTATTATTTCCAAGAAGAATATATGGGAAAGGTATCTTGTGTAAATGTGTGTAGAAACTCACCTTTTAAATGACATAAATAAATATTTCTGCTACTGTGTTTGTAAATTGCTTTTCTTTTGGTACCTTACATTATTATTACGAGGTATTTACTGTTTACGTTACGAACACTGTGTATGCCTGAAATGTTATTATTTACCAAACATTGTGAATTTATAACTTTGCGTTTTAATTCATACGTACGTAACTGCACACGCATATGATTGTACTTTGTGTTCTCTTTTTATAAAAATACATCTCGAGATGTGGTATTTTCCCATAGTGAAATGTGTACTAAAACCTATATCAAGGTACGTACCTACAATTACTCCAATAAGCGAAGTCATCTTAAAAATAAATGTAAAATTAATTGAGAAAATATTTTAAATTATTTACATTTGCGTATGTAGGTATGCATATATAAGAGTAAGTATATAGCTAGAACCTACTCGTAAAATACTTAGTAACCTTTTTTGTAAATAGGAAGTTATATTAAAGATATATTTTAATATATTTAATAACTTAACTTGCTTTAAGTAAAGTTCCCCTTTTAATATTGGCTTAAAGGAAGAAGAGCAAATCTATTCCTATCATATTTAAATCTACTAATTTTAGATTAAGAAAGATAAAAAGAATCGGAATTATGAGGCAAATAAAGGTTGCAGCCGGAGGACTCGCCGTTTCATCATGCTTTATCACCCTGTTCCTTTATTACTGGTACCACTCGACAACACCGTCGTTAAGATATTTGGAAAGGCCGAAAATAAAACAAACAGTAATACCAAAACATGTCATTAAAATAACGAACCTTCCAATGAAGCACATACCTCTGAATGAAATATATAAGGACTATACTGAAAAGGACGACAATGTTTTTGAACTGGAGGAGAGAAAACCGGGTATGTTCCAATATGGTTTTAACATCTTTTTTTATCTTCTATAAACAGACATTTGACCGCCATCTCACCTGATGGTAAGTGATGCGGATATGTGAAATGTAGACAGACCATTCCACCATCTTGATGAATTTATATAGTACCTTCATATTTTTTAATTTTATTTATACCTATTGTTTTAATACATTGCCTCTGTTATTATGGTTTCAGCGTTGGTTAGACTGCGTCATCCAAGCAAACATCCCCTCTGATAATCCGCATAAGTAGTTATTGATAAATTTTCCGTAATTCGTTAGGAAATGCAGGAAATTCCACCCCTTAGATAACATGGAAATGACAAATAATAGTCTTAACACAGCAAGCTGCGTGAAAAAGCTAGTATATTATAAATAAAATTATTTTCTATTTTTGGCGTCATATCTACTACCTATATCGCTTTCTAAACGTATACCAAAAACAGATTATCATTTCCAGCAACATGGTTAATACATCCAGGATGTCAATTCCCCCACGTCTATCCATTATGAAAAATACCTACGAGTCCACCATCATGTGGAAAGCGTGCGGTTTTTTGAGAAATCGACGAACACCAAATTCGAGTCACAATAAAAGATCGATCAATGAAAAATATTACGGCGAGTAAAATTTTAACTGCTGTTACCGATATTTAGAAACATTATCACGAGACAAAAAGACGTAAGTTGTTCTTAAAGTTTTGAATGTCAAAAAAAAGTATTTATTTTTAATTTTTGCTTGCAGTTATTCAAGTGCAAAAGAATATATGACGGCGATAATTCAAACTGGAAAGTACTTCATAACGTAAAATGTTTTGAGTATGATGTGCGGAATACAACACATATTATACTATTATATCCGTTCGTAAAGAAATTGAGTGCCTGAAACAAACAAAACCGAAAAAAAAATAATAATACAAGTCTTAATGATGTATGGACCTATGTCTCTTTTCGACTTTCTAAAACATCCCCGAACAGTCAACTCTTTCTAGATAATTCTGGTTAGCCTATAGAGATTTAATAAGTAAGCTTACGTAGACATAAAAACATAGTTAATTTCTTAGTTTGAAATAATGTTTATAAATAGTAATATTATCAAATTTAACTTTAACCATATATTTTTTAGGTGGTACAATACGTTCCATTATGGCATCGTTTACTGGCAAAGATTTAAAAACAATAACCGAAAAATGTTCAGGAAAGATGGACCAATGTAACGATCTACTGATATGGAGTAAATTTAAAGAGGCTGGATACGTCACAGCCTACGGAGAAGATTATTTAAGGTTACCAGACACATTCACAAAAAAGTTTGCGTTCAAAAATCCACCTACAGATCACTACATGAGACCGTTTTTTCTACACGGCGAAGTAGAGCTCTACAATAAATCTCTTGTATGTGCCGGAAAAGCTCCCTCTGGCCAACACTTACTAGATTACGCCATGGACTTTGCTACTACATACAGACACTCATCATTTTTTGGAGTATTTTGGATGAATTCCTTTAGCCATAATGTAAACAGTCACCCACAGGAAGCGGATAAAATGTTCGAGAATTTCTTTAACGAGCTGACGTATACAGGAATTCTGGATAACACGTTTATCATGTTTTTCAGTGATCACGGAATTCGATTTGGCGAATACCGACTACAGTTAGCGTCATTCTATGAGGAGCGTTTACCAGTTCTGATCATGTGGATACCGACAAAATTTAAGGGTCATTTCCCTAAGCAATTGAAAACAACAATGTTAAATCAATTTAAGTTAACTACACCTTACGATTTATATAACACATTAATTAATATTCATGGAATATCCACCGGAGTTAATTATACAGAGGACTACTCCGAAGCGTGCCCTAACTGCGGTAGTTTATTTGACGTTATTAGTGTAAATCGTACGTGCCAAGACGTTGGAATACATGCGAAATGGTGTAGTTGTCACAAGTTGTATCCTCTTGACATCCAAGACTCAGAAGGCATGAAGAGCGTGATCCATGTAGTTACTCACGTAAAAGCTATGGCTAAGAAAGCAAAGACTGAACGATGCTGGGGTTGTATGAACCTGTCATTGAAAACTATAGTTAGAATTCACTTTTATTACGAAGGTCTTAGTTTATACTACGTGGTAGCTTTTACAATGACCCCTGGTAACGTATCTTATGAAGCAACAGTTTTGCGGAAAGGTAGTAATATGGAGTTGGTAGGAGGTGTAAGCGTGATATCGGTTTATAGAGGTCTGGGCAAATGTACAATTCAACAAAAGGACAAACTATTTTGTGTATGTCAGCGAAAAGAAAACTGCTAATTGATGTAAGAGTGTAATACATAAAACAACAATTGTAAATATGAATTTTGGATGGAACAATGTTAATAATTTTAGCCGTTATCTTTGAAGAATTACCTATTTCAAGCAACAAGTTCTTTCGAAGATTATCTTAATAACAACTAGTACCTACCTAGATATATATAGAAATACCTATCACTGTTTACATTATGTCTATTGTAACATTGAAGATGTTTATCAAGTTTAAGATATTCTTTAAACAATAAATGCAGGTTTAGTAGCTACCTAGATATCTATCACTGTTTACGACAGTAGGTTCATTTTAAAAAATCTTTATATTCGTTTCCTACGTGAAACCAAAGATATATCTAAAATAAAAAAATAACGTGAATAACATATACATTATTTTACTATATACGTACGTTTGTAGTACAAGAGCAACACTGAAAATTTTTAGAACTGGCTACTTTAACTTGAAAGCAATATATACCGACCTAATAATAAAAATGTTAGAGTTTTGAAAGAATACTGTTTACGAAAAATACTCAGTAGAACTACTGGACTATCCGCCTTAGGTATAGCCTCGATACCATGCGATTTTTATTAGTTTTATCAACGCCGAAGAAGCTGTGGCTACGTATCAGAAGGCCGGCGCAGAAATCTCTAAGGACGAGCGGGTAAAGTGCTTTTCTAGTTTTCTCAGTACCTGGTTCTATCGGATGCAGCAATGTATTGATGCGAATGAACACTATTTGAAAAGAAGAAATAATGTAAAAAAATATTTAATCATTTTTTTTATTTCCTAAGGACCTAATAATAATGAAAATAAATTACGAATTATGTTTCTGATAGGTACATTTAGGTTATAGTTCCTCTGCCACAGGAAAAAACAAATTATTTATATCGTCTATTCAACCCATCGCAGTCCCATGCTGGACATAGGTCTCCCCCATTTTTATTTATTTATACTATAACGATCTATAAAGTAATTTTTTCACAACTGGTTATGAAATAAAACAAAAATAATTATTGCAAATACAAATATGTTGGAATATGGAAATACATATATTCTTATTTCAGAACAAGTTGGAAAATGGAAACCCAAGTCTTGTTTACTAACCGACCAATTACGATGGAAAGAAGAAAGTAAATAATTCATTCAAACAAAATTCTTTATCTGTTTTTTTTTATCATAATACCTAAGAAGAAGCTGTAGCATTTGAAGACCCATTCGGTGTAGCGGTTGAGACGTCGGCTACTACATCAAGGGTTCCGGGTTCGATCCCCGGGCAGTACAAACATTTGTGTGCATGAACATGTCTGTTTGTATTGGTCTGGGTGTTTCCTATGTATAATATGTACCTATATATTTACAACAACAAAAATTATAAATCTATGTTTATCAGTTGTTTAGTACCCATAATACCAGATTCACGCTTAACTTGGGACTAGATTGCGTTATTTATTTATTTATTTATAATAGAAACAAGTTCCTATCACTACTTATGCTGACAGGAAGAATCCGTTGGGCTAGGCAGCATTCGGAAAACTACGATAAGTTGTAGAGTCACCTGAGTCATAATGTAAGAATGAGTATTGTATGTCAGCAGTTTTAGATCACGAGTAAGAGTAGATACCTCGCTGGAACAGCGAGTTCAAGTTGCACGTAGGCAAGTACGCCTCAGGTGAGCTTCACATGAGATGAATAATTAAAAAAGACTCAATATCGTCAAGAAGCTTTCTAAGAGATCTGTTGGTCTCCAGTAAGATTTTAAAAATAGTTATTTAAACCATTCAATGAAAATGTCGGCACTTTTCAGTGAACATAATGTCGAAGGACCTCGTTAAGGCATAAATTACGTTTAAAGGCAATGCAAAGACATCTCTTTAATAGTTCCTGAAGTTATTCCTGGGGATCAAGATTAGAGTATCTTGTTAGTAAAGCATGCATTGGCTGGCAAAATTGATCGGTATTTATAAAGGAACACCCCACCAAAAACATTGCATGTAAAATGTTGCCAATACTAAGACGACCATATAAGGTTTGCGCTGTGAAAAATGTATCAGATCTCATGTAGAGCCAAGCTTCTGAATATAGGTACAGCTGTATGTATATGCATATTCCTTAGCTATTGTCTGTTTCATTTATTTAGTGTTTTTATTCTTCACCTTTTCTCTTTTTATAATAATATGAGTATGAATGTCTATTTACGTATATTTATTTAGGTATTAAAGTTTTTTTTGTTATATCTTATATCTTAATGGCACAAAAAAGCCCCTATAGACATTTTTTTTTCTCCATCCTAAGGTTGCCTAGAGTAAATCGCTTTGTGTGATAAGGCCGCCCATTGCATTGAATGTATATTATAATGTTGTGTGGAATGCCTTGCCCGAGGACATTCGTCGTGCGCCGTCTCTTGAGACTTTTAAGAGCCGAGTAAAAAAACATTACTTACAATAAATATTTGTGATCTTAGCTTTCCTTTACCTTTTTTTCCTATGCTGTAAGCTGTCGCTGTCTTTTTCTTCATGTAACTCTGATTGTATTTTTGTATTATCCTATCTTCCATTTAGTTTATGTATATATTTTATTATGTATTAATTTATTTATTATTATTTATGTAGTAATGTGTACTTAGTTTATGTACTGTTATATTATAAGTTTTTGCACTAGCCCGCTTACCTATAAGTATTTTTCTTTCACCCAAAGGTTGCCTGGAAGAAATTGCTACCTAGCAATAAGGCCGCCTACATTGTACTCTTTTTTTTTGTTGTTTCTTGTTGTGTTGTATGCTTTTTTCTTATGTGCAATAAAGAATTTTTATCTTATCTTATCTTATCTTATAATGTTTCTTTTTTTTTGTATTGTTGTTAAAGTGCAAAGTATATAAAAAATAACATTAAATACACGACCTAACTCTACCGACCCTTACTTCAACAAATTCTACATATCAGTTAATTAGTTCGCTACCGTGCGTCGTTGAGGTGATGCGAACATTTAGTTTCGGATATTTAGAAGCGCTCTACATGAGATCTGATATTTTTTTCACAACGCTAACCTTAAGTGGTCGTCTTAGCAACGTTTTACATGAAATGATTTTGTTTGGATTTCAGTTCTTTTTGTAAGTTGCTAAGCAGTCGTGTTAGGATTAAAAATTTTCGAAGTACTTATTAATAGGGTTTTAGTTACTATCTACAATCCCATGTAAACTTTCATATCCTAATTCATATAATTGGTGATTGTCTCACATAAAATTACACCCTCCCCCTTTTAGGGGTTGGGGGCGAAAATCATAATTTTATGAATTTTTTGTTAGTTGTACCTATACCTACTAAACTAAGATTTCATACCAAATTTCAGCTTTCCAGCACTTCAGGAAGAAGACAAACATTTTGATGATCATCAGTCAAAATCGGAGTTGATATTTGTATGTTAAATATCCTGAGGATATAAACTATTTGGTACATCCAAAACATTTTCCAAAAATCCTAAATTTTGATTGCTCAAAAAACGACGAAACACTAAAGGAAAATGCATTTCTTAAGATAGAATATAAATGAAACAGCAGATCATGATAGCATATATACCTACCCTAAAAGACGTTAAAACTGTGTGGCCAGTGAGCTACTCGTAGCTATGTCAGTATCTATAGTTCTTTTAATAATAATACCATAATTATTTTATCCCTCAGAGACACTCACTTATCACTCCATTTAGTGACTTTGAACTTTTTAACTAAACCTCCAGATAATTAATTCAATAAAAGACATACCTACATAACTATTGCATAAAATTAATAATTTTACACTATAGATTAAATTAATAACTATGTATTCCCTTAAGTGATTTTTTCAATCCAGATACAAATCGAGAATGTAACTTATATGCAAATGATTTAATAATGAAACAAAAACAAAGTTCCATCGTTTATTCAAAATAGGTTTGCTTAATATTTAGGTACATGCTTAGCTCCCTTCAGTGGGATATATTACTTAGAATATATTACCTACTGCAATAGTATATCCATTGAAATATGGTAAAAATATAATATATAAACTTCATTATTATTTAGAAACCTAAAATGAATATATATATCATTTGAATCATCAATGCTTTTAATCTTTAGATACTGGCACATAAACAGCTTCAAAAAACTATATACCTATATCATCATAATATGGATAGCACCTTTCTATTACAAACAGAAGCACACAGTAAGTACCTACCTACAATTCTCAAAGTGTAGATATAATTTGTGCTTGTGTAGGTTTAACTTGCTGATTCTTGTATGGTTCTAAAATCTAATGTTCAAGTAGTGTTTTTATTGCACAAATATCTTGACTCAAACACTGGGTTAAAGAGATTTGCATACTTATCATATGTAATGTGGAGTCTTTTAAACACATCTTCGTTCAGTCCACTGTCTTACAAACATTTGTGTGCATGAACATGTCTGTTTGTATTGGTCTGGATGTGTTCTATGTATATGTTATTATGTTATTTTTGGTACTAAGGCTTTTGTCATCTCAGACCATCACATTTTTTCTGCTACAATTTTCAGCCAGTTTCAGCCTCAAACAGAAATCATATAACTTACATCAAATAATGGTAATATAAGAAACAATTTCAGAAAAAAAAAACAATAAAAATATAATTATATTATCACACAAGTTTTATATAGTTATACCTACACATATATACTAATACACTTAAAATACCAATTATTATCAAACTATAACTTGCCACTGCAGGGAACAAGCCTACCCCAGCATAGGTTTGGGGAGATAGCAATATCACAAATAATACATACCTAATGACTTAAGCTATAATACTTTTTATTAAACTAGGAGACTGAGGTTTGTTAGGGTATATCACAAACAGTGATAGTTGAGCAAGGGCCAGTACAGCTCCAATAAAATTAGGCACCTAAAACAACAAAGAATACATAAATCACACATTTACTTTTTTCAGACCCCATAGTTTACAGAAAAATATCTGCCACTGCACTTGATACCAACCTACATGACTTCTTAAGAAGTGTATCATCTAGTAGAAATCCCTTTCTTTCTAGCTTAAATAAAATTGGCAGTCAAGATTTCAGGCACATTCAGGTTCATTCAGGCACAAATAGAAACTATGTATTATTTTGATGCTGATAGATCTATCTGGCTATTTAATGAAATAACTATAGTACCTATGCCTAATAAAAAAACACTCACCAATAAATATGCATCTTCTTGGATAAGACCATACAGAAACCATAATGCTGACACAAAAAATGACATAAGTATCATAGGAAAAGGCAAACATTCAGTGCTTTTCACTTTCACAACATAAAACAGCTTACTCATAGGGGCAGCAATTGTAACTAACGTCAAACAGCATGCTAATAGCCCTAAAATTGTAAATAATAGGTTTAAATTAATACAAATGTTGCAAACAACACTGTTTTAAATAACACATCTTTAGTTTTGCCTTACCAAGCCTACGCAGTAACTTTTCTTTGTCAGTCTCTACTGATACATAACCACATATAAAAATGATTATGGTAGTTACGATAAATATCTGTTTTAATAAAGATGACTTTTTAAAAGTGTACAGGTAGAACACTACAGTGTATGCAACCATAAGTGACAGCCCAACTACATTGACTAAAACTATTTTATCATCATGCTTAGTCAAACCATATAGAAACCACAGACCGGCTCTGAAATAAGACATAATATGTTACATGTAATATTAATGAAGATTATGTCAAAAATGTTATGAGTACATAAACAATACATACGATAGAATACCACATAAAAACGGCAATGGGGATGCCTCCGCTGTTGTCTTATTAGTAACATATTGCTTGCAGACAAGCCTACAACATACAGGATTTCGTTTCTTATCATCAATGAAAATTAATTGATACATAAAATTTAAAAACAATACTTGTTTACATACGTGCCAGACAAGAATTGCAAAATTGTAGTTAATACAGCTAAGCTGCTTACTAAATCTTTTAAGTCAGACAAATGCATAATAAAACATATATTTTAAATACGCGTTACAGTGTTTATTTATTTAAATATAGCACAGAAGGCACATTTATAAAACTTTGGCAAAGACCGACCATGAAACAACCAAATACCAATGACGTTGACGTGTGTTGTGTTTTTTAAATAATACGTATGGTTGGCAGGCAAAGGAAATGGTTGACTACTGACATTGGATTGATGAAGACCTCTATTGTCCATATTTATTAAAATTTGTCGTATGATTTTCGACACCAAAAACTGCAAACAGCTGTCTCATATTGTATGATATACTGTTTAGTATTATCAACTATCTCAATTTCAAGTGTTATTCATGTCACGAAGCAATATTATTTTTGAACTCCTTAAACAAGTTAGGTACCAATGTCTTTTCAACTGCTCGAAATAATTTTATGTACGTGATCCGTGATCCGAAGTTCTTACGGTGAAGGAAAACATCGTGAGGAAACCTGCGCACGCCTGTAAAGAGATTCAAAGGATGCACGTAAAGTCGGCTAACCAACCCGCACGCTGCCAAAACGCTAGGTGATTGTTAAAGGAAATGGAGGGTCAAGGTCAATCCCGACAAGAGCGCGGCGGTCCTCTTTCAGAAGGCCGGCGTGCCATCTGGTCGATTCCTGCTATTCCGTAGGAAAAGAATACCCAATACCTAGGCGTCACTTTCGTGTAATGAACTAATGATGATTCAAATTGGAATAATAATGTGAACATAATATTGGTGGATTATATATGGTGCTTGAATATGTGCAAATGTAGGCAAATGAAACAAAACAGTACAATGGTCAATTTGAGTTGTCAAAGTAAGGGTTCAGTAAAGTCCCACATCTTTACTGAAACTAGTAGGGCATTCATCATTATCATGATCCTCACGCATCATCATCATGTTCATCACAAATTTCTTCATCTATCAAACAAAAGACAATCTACTAATGATAAGGCAGCTTAATGACCTTAGCCTAAATATTGAAAAATATGTTCATTGGTTCGTTGTCAATGTCAAGTGTCAGTCAATTGTCAAAAATTCAGAAAAATAATAAAGCTGTGTTGTTAATGGCATTGTTGTATTTGTTATAATAACTTATCTTTCTTAATCCTATTTGAAATAACTTCATCATAAAATAAATTATTAACTTCAAAACAGTTATGACATTTCAGATAGTGAATTCATTAACATGAAGTCTTTTAAACTTATTGTACACCAGTCAAGCTTTAGCCGTAAGATATTTTATTTCTAAAATTAAGTGTTTGATGCAGTGGCTTAATTGTATAAATTTAACAAAAATATCCGTTTTCAATAAAATGATAATATGTGCGTTATTTTTAGCGGATGAACTCATAATAAATTTAAAGGATTACCGGGACTCAAGGAGAAAGACATTATAGAAATATATCACCCTGAAAATGATTATCCACGATGTTGCTGCAAGTTACAAAAGGCGATGTGCCAGGCAGAGGGCGAGGTGAGATTTACATAAATTATATTGCAATGTGGAATTATTTTATTGTGTCATGAATGAACCATGGAAATAAATGGGCTCATCTTTTGTAACAGTATGGTTGGTTAGGAGCTTATTTTTTTTTGGTAATGTATCTTGATATAACATGTAATCCTGTGAAGTTTTAATCTGGGGAAACTAATACTTATCAAGAATAAAAATTGTAACATTTACAAAAAACAGGATATGTTTTGACATTTCGTAGCATCTAACCAAATTTTATTTAGTAAATAAATATTGTTAATGATTCTATTCTCTTGAAATAATGCATTTAACTTTAAATAATTAGGCTAAGTAGCATTTCACGGTTTGAATACAAAAAAAAAAGACAATAATAGTTATAACAAAAATATAAGTTTTGGTTTTTGTGATTTCTCATGAACAAAACTTAATCCGTCATTGTTTTTTTGCGCGGAGTGAGGGACACAGGGAGCCCCTCTACAAAAGGGGGAATTCCAGAAACCCTAGCTTTATGAGAAAACAAATATTACAAAATTTAATTAGTAACACTTAAAACAACATAGAATGTTGGTTCCCAACTATTTTGGAGAGCAGAAGGGGGAGATAACACCCACCCCCCCTTAAAAACAGGTAAAAATTTAGAATAATATGTTGTATTAGTTTTTATAAATGAAACATTGCTTCTGGCATTTTTTTCTGCCACGCGGCACACCATCCCCAGTAATGTATTCAGAGTGTGTGTATTACAGTTCATCAGAATATGCATTAGTGTGACTAGGTACTTTCAAAGATAACAGAAACCAATAAATAGATTAAAGATCAAACAAATAAATATTGCTCAAGTTTAATTACAGCTATCTTCATTAAATATACATTACTGGGTTTCTTAAAATTATCTTTTATATATTCATAAGGTATAGGAGAAGGTTAAATAAAATATATATGTTTGTGCTGATGCTTTTATAGATAGCAACTAATTACAGTTGGTAGGCAGGAAAAACAATCGAAAATGTAATGTTTGTGGAACTTAAGTTTGTCATAGTTATTTATAAAAATTTACTATATCTAACATGAATGCCAAAATCAGAATGGTCTACCAATATTCAACACATACTACTACCTATATTAATGACATATGACGATTGTGTATAAAATTGTGGTTATTGAATAGGAAATACTTGTTTATAGATTCTATCAGTGTGGAACAGAGTATTGCTACAACATTCCAGCTTAGAACATTTGCTGATGTCTATGTTAACATAGTAAATGTAGCTGATGTAGCATTAGATTCTGTAGAGCTCACATTCAAGGAACAATATATGGGCAGATCAGAAATGTGGCGGTTGAAGAACCATTTGGTAAGAAGAAATATGTTGAGTAAATAACTAAGTCCACATTATGATTGACAAGTACTGACATTCACACAAGGCTGCCTAGTCCCAAACTAAGCATTAAGTCTGTAATATGGATACTAAACAACAGATACACATACTTAAATATTCATTTTTTTATTTATAAATATTATGCATAGAAAACACCCAGACCAATACAAAAAGACATGTTCATGCACACAAATGTTTGTACTGCCCAGGGATTGTACCCGGAACACTTGGTGTAAGAGTTAACATCTTAACCATTACATCACATGGGTTTTTGGCATAATTTAAGAAATAGAAGAAGGTAATAAGGACAATAATCTTATAATTTGCCAACACACTAAATCATCATTTATGGTTGGTAAAGTTGTCCAAAAATTCTAAGTAACGAATTATTGTTTTCTTGGTAAATTTTAATTTGGATTTTATTTTGAATACATATAAAAATTTGTGTACATTTAAAAGGTACCCTAAAATGACAAAAAAAAATGCTGGTTGTATGAAAGTAATAGAGATTATAGTTAAAAAAGCATGACAACTAATTTTGATAGCTTTATAACTTAAATATAAACAAGCTAATACAGAAACATGAAAAAAACATACATACAAGACCATAACTCAAAAAGGAAGAAACCTAAAGGTGGTTGGCAACATATCATAAGAAGTATATTATTTTTGCAGGTCAGCACTTGTGTATATTTGAACAAAAAAATTGAGTATTGTGGTGGTGCTATAAGATGCCAGGTTTACGAGATGTGGTCACAAGGAGACAGGGTGGCATGTGGAGTAATCACAGAGGATACCAAAATTGTCTTCAGATCATCCACCTCCATGGTATACCTATTCATACAGATGTCATCTGAGATGTGGGATTTTGATATACATGGTGATTTATATTTTGAGAAGGCTGTCAATGGTTTTCTTGCTGATCTCTTTGCAAAATGGAAGGTAAAAAGTTATTATGATAGGCAAGAATATCATATATTTACTTGAAAAAAATATTAAAAAATGTATTCTTATTTTAACAGAAAAATGGGAGCAACCATGAAGTAACTATTGTTTTATTTTCAAGAACATTTTATAAAGCAAAATCTTTAGAAGAATTTCCTCAACATATGAAAGAGTGTTTACAAAAAGACTATAGGGGGAGGTTCTATGAAGACTTTTACAGGTTATTACTAATTTAGATTGTATTATAACAATTTTATAATATGTATTTATCACTGACTATTTACTATGTATTTATAGAGTTGCAGTACAAAACGAGAGGTACGAAGATTGGTCAAATGTGCTCCTACAGTTAAGAAGGCTATTCACAGATTATCAAAAAATAGTGTTGCAATATCACGAAAGACCGAATATGGAAATACCAACTGCCATTAATTCTACTGCTGCCCAAGGGAACTTCTTGGAGGTTCTAAACATGAGTTTAAATGGTAATCGAATTATTTTCTTTAGCTGTAGTTAAAAAATCATGCATTAATATTAAAATGAGTTACTACTAATTGTTTTTTCTTTTTAGTATTTGAAAAGCACTACCTGGATAGGTGTTTTGATAGAACAGGTCAACTGAGCGTTGTTATAACGCCAGGAGTGGGCGTGTTTGAAGTCGACAGAGAGCTCACCAATGTCACAAAACAAAGAATCATAGACAATGGTGTTGGTAGTGACTTGGTTTGTGTAGGAGAGCAACCCCTTCATGCCGTCCCGCTACTGAAATTCCATAACAAAGACAACAATCTCAATTCTATAGATGACTACTCAATGCCTCATTGGATAAATTTGTCCTTTTATTCTACAAACAAAAAAGTTGCGTATTCAAACTTTATACCTAGAATTAAATTGCCGCCGAGGAAAAGTCAAGAGCCGTTAAAGAAAATGTACGAAGACGAGCGCAAAGGAAAACTATTGAAGGAGGATGAATACATGCATAATTCTATATTTGATTACGATGCGTATGACGCGCAAATTTTTCAGTTACCACCAGCTCATAGCACATGGTATGCATATCTTTTAGCATTATTTGTATTTTCTTTAATTGTACAAAAAATCCAACTGTCTTAAATATTTATCGGCTTTCTGTCTACTGGATATACCACCGGACATACTATCCTAGCCCCTACACTAGCTAATCATTTTCCATGTAACCAATATCAATGGATAAACATCACAGAAAAATCATAAGTGTTCTGTAAGGATCTAAACTGAATAAACACTTTTTATTTTCATTTTCAATGATAAATATCATTTTCCAGTGTTCAAAGAGTAACAAGAACAAAAAAAACATCAGTAGCAGGATTGGAAGGCATGAGCCGGCGGAGTCACCCGCTTTACAACACAGAAAGATGTCTGACCCAGATATACACCACAGTCTTGGGGATATAATGGCGGCTAATGGAAGTAAGTATAAATAGTTGTAGGTAAGCGCATTGATTTTATTTATCCTTCTTCAACCTATCGCAGTCCACTGCTGGACTTTGCTCTCCCCCATTTTGCGCCAGATATCCCGGTCCTCCAGTTTCCGCATCCAGCCTCTACCAGTGACCTTTCGCAAGTCGTCGGTCCATCGGGATCGGAACTCACTAGCTCCAACGGCCATCGGTTCTGCGACAAACGTGACCAGCCCACTGCCACTTCAACAGCTGATCCGGCGGGCTATGTCGGTGTCTTTAGTTCTCTTACGGATTTAATCATTTCTGTTCTGATGAACATAACAATATAATATATAAAAAGATATAAAACATATATTAAAGGAGAAGTTGATGCAGGGGGTTAAAAGCTTGGATGAAAGTTTTTTTTTTATTAAATTGAGATACTTGAAATTTAGAATATATTATGCTCTTAGATGGTGTGGAAGTTTACTATCTGTAAAGTATTTTTAATAATTGTTCAAATAATAACCTTCACGCGTACCAAGTCGGATGGACGCTAATTTTGAGAGTATTTAATTATTTATAACATAGTATGGTTTTTATTTTTAAAAATATATAATTATTCTTATAATTAATTGACAGCCAAGCCCAACAATACGTATGATTCAAACAGCGACGTGCCTGACTCGCCCCTTGCCACTAATCGCCTGTCGCCAAGAAGTTCGATATCAACGAACAAACCTGTTATCCGGACCGGACGTGCGTTGATCAATCCCTTCGATCCGTCGCACGTCACTGTCAAATTGACCAGTAATAGGCGTCGTTGGACACACATTTTCCCTAAAGGTATGTTTTAGGATGATACGAGTACATTTGAAACGTCTTTACTGTTTCCCAAAACTGATTGTAGAGGTGAAAGAATGATATTTATTAGTACAACATATCACATTTAGGCGTCACAAGAAAAGAACAATAATAAAAATAACATTTTAATTGACTTTTCTATTCCTTTTTTCTAAGTTTTAAAACAAGGGTTTTTCTCATACATAATAAAAAATACTAGGTATTTTAGTATTTATAATTTTAATTTTAAATATATAACATAGTACAATGGTTACAACTTCTTTTGCGGGTCTCCTTTTTTACCATGTGCCAATGCATATACCACGGAGACTTCTTCTTAATTCTTTCTTATCTTTATAATTCACACTATAAACCTTTGATGTCATCAAATATTATTTTCTATCTCAGGCCCAACGGGGGTTCTCATTCAGCAGCATCACTACCAAGCGCGTCCAGCGGGAGAACCGGCGTCTCGGAGCGAAGATCATCGCGAGATCAACACGAAGGAAAATGGCTCGACCATTAATAATAACCATTCTATATATCAAGTGGATGGTAAGTTATATATTTCAACTAACAAGGCCCTTGCTTGTGCCCAAAGTCCACTGCGTAAGCAACATTTTCTCCTCCCAGAACATTATCTATAGGTTAAGCTGTCTTCCAGGTAATAGGATAGGACAGGCATTTAAATTAATTAATAAGCTAGCTATGCATTTTGTAGTAATCTATAATTTGTTGTAGTCAGCACTAATCTCGAATGCTAATTCTAAATTGCATTCGAGATTAACATTGTTTGATCCTAGTTTCCTAAAATTGAATCCCATTTCTTAATACTTTTATTTGTTGCACTTTATTTGAATGGCTACAACTGTCAATTTAGGTAACGTGATGGGTCGCAAGCGTATGATCAGCACATCCGGGGCATTAAGTGCCATTGGTACCGCTCTGGGGACCCCGTCAGCAACTAATAATGCGTCTCTCGCCCTTCTTTGGGGAGCGACTGGTGAGCAAGAATGGACGCCAGCACTTACAACAGGTATTTAAATATGTTATTTTTTAACGTTCATACTTAGTGTATTTTGTGAGAGTGAATGTGTTATGTTATTATTAGTTTTGAAAACTTAAAAAAAATAGGTTTCTTTATATCACTCTTCATGCAACAATAAAATTAATTATAAAAATTATGCTAAATAATAAGTAAATTACTTACTGTATTTGTCATAACTTACAATCATTGCCAACTTCTAACTTTTAAGTATATAATGTGATTCATCATTACATTTCTTACTATAACATCATTATCTCATTTAAAGGGTAGGTGGAGTAATTTTTCAGGTGAAATAATTTCCAATGCATTTAAAAATCATTCTTTACGAAGCTGTAATATATGTCAAAATTGTATACCGGCATTATAAAGTGCGCACCAACATTTGTTCTTATAATAATATGTACTTTATGTGTGTCAGAAGTGCATTCAAAAACTAACAAATAAGACTCATATCTAAATTAAACTTGTGAACATAAGTGGGTAGAAAAAATAATAAATATAACAATGAAAATAGTACCAGAATAAAGCATTATTTAAGATAATACGAATCAAATCAAATTATTTAAGATAACATAAGGCTCCTACAGTCAATATCAATGTTCTATTACGCATACATTTGTATTCAAAATAAAATATTCAATAAGATTTTTTACGTAACAAGTACGTTTAAACATGTTACAGTTTTCTAATGTAATTATTTCTTCAGCTATTATTAATTTAATGTGAATTAATGTGTTTGTTTTCGCATATGTATCTTAATTTTGCGTGTTATTACATTGTAAGTCATTGGTCGACGGTATTAAATGTTCATTTCCATGTTTAATGTTTCATGGTACCTATCGCCGCATTGATACTGTTGGAACGATCGTGACCAAAGCGAACCGGGCTATAGGTTTGATATCACCATTGGATTTGCATCGAGTAGTTAATGCATACCATAGGCCCTGCATATGGACAAGACATCTTGGCGTTGTTGCGTTCCCTGTAAATGACACATTATGTAGCAACTGTATCTAATATTCCCCTCAAATTGTAACTAATAATTTGTATAATGTTGTGTAATGGGTAAGTATTACATTAAATTTTCTGTAAACACTTCAATTTGTCAGAGTGTTGCCGTTTAAAATCTAGAAAAAAAATAACAATAACATATAGCAACTCCGTGAAGATGTTCAGTCTAAACACAAAAACAGGCAAACAACAGTGATTAATACAACGCTATGGGGATTGTAGTTACACCGAGCAATTTAAAAAGGCTTTTTGATATTATGTTATTATAAATACAAATATTTACGGCTCAAAAACGTATTTGATTGGCGTATCCATCAAAGCAAATTTATTTAATCTGTGATATTATTATGCGCAACCATGCTTCATTAAAATAAATGTGCGTTTGCTATGTATCACTATTTATTGCTTAGGAAAAGGCAATGTGTGATTGCATGACTTCTATGTATTGGATTAGCATGAGCTTTTGGCTGTTTTAATTTATATGTTTTTTGTATGTTGATGTTTCGAATATATTAACTTATTAAAAGTGTACCAGCACAAGTAATGGTGTCAGCGACCCTTAGATAACCAATAAACTATATGCACAATCACGAAGAAATATCAACCAAAAACATAATGTCCGACCCGCTTGAAAAATACGTTGACTTATTATTATATTAATGACATAAAATTATTCATTAATTTTTTTACCTTAAGGCGTCATTCAAAGGGTACAGAATGAAAAGCACGGACATATTACTATGTCATGTAGCGAGCGACGTGATTATGAATGGAAATTCAGCCCAACTGACGCGATGGGCAGAAATTTGCCGCGGACAATTTTTCACTGATATTGTGCATCAAGTATATTGCTTATCTAAGCAGCGACTAAATAAGGATGTGTGCTCACTGAATGGTGTTTATGTTTCATTACAACTTCGCTTTGCATTGTGTTTCTTCATATACTCATTTCATTATAATAAACTTAAATCCCAATTAAAAATACATACGCAATCATATTGCGTTTAAATTGGATGTATATAGAATCTAATTGAATTGAACCTATATATATATGAATTAAATAAGATTATATATATAATATATATATATATATATATAATATAGATAGTTATATATATATATATAATCTTATTTAATTCATCCAAAGTCACTTCAACTACGAATATTCTACTGAATAAAATCTTTTTAAAATGTTAGTGCCAATAAATTAACTAAATATCTTTTGTAACGATAAAACGATTTCATTTAAAATAGTGCATTTATAATTTAAAACTTGTTAATCGTACTTCGTTGTGAAACAGGTGTGGACTGGAAATCTCTGACGATCCGCGTGTCTCCCTATCACAACGACTACTTTCCCGATAAACGTTCGCTGCAGAATGACTACTTGTGTGTCGGATTACAACCTTCTTCCGGACGATGTGAATGCTGATTTTGCCAGAATCGAGCGATTATAAAAACCCTTAACTACAATAGAAGTGTTTAAGAATTAGTTTCCCAAGATTAGCCAGTAATTCAAACATGTTGCATTATTGCCACTAAATAAAACTTAAAAATTGATTCTTAAATTTATGTGACCTTGTTATTTAATTTTTGAGCGCATACTGCAGATACATTAAAATAGGCACAGCTAGTACATTAACTAGGTTATACGTAGAAACATCCAGATCTATGCAAACATGTTCATGTATTCTGTAACCTGTGTAAAGTTTGTAACCTGTAACCTTGACTTCTCACCATCAACTATCCATAACACATGTATTGTACAACCATAATTATATAATTCTTGTTAAAATTCTCTATCAGGGCTTCCAACTAATCGTCGGAGTGAACCAGAATGACGTCATAGAATCTCACTGCCTCGAGCGCTGTCCCTCCGCCGTCCAAAGTGCTCCGCAGTCGAGTAAGCCTGACAACGCGGCTCCTACTAAGCGATATACTGTCGATTGTCGGATATCCATAAACTTTCACTCGTCGGTTCTTACTATTACAGTGACGCTATAGACCTAGGTAAGTTCTATTTACTATAATTCTTACTGTGTTGCCTCGAATATATGCAGAATCATAAAATAATCCTTTCTAATATTTTGATGTATATAAAGGCATTTAGGCTATAGATTAAGAGTGTGTGTTATTACAGACATCCATACCTCCGTTCAATATCCACTACCGTATCGCTTCCACGCGCCTAACACGACACGTACGAGGTGTCTTGGGTATTTCACCACCGAGAAGTTGGAGACCTACAACTGGAACTACATGGACCTACATATGCACTAGGCGATACTGACTTCGCCTTAGTTGAGTATGTGATTAAAATGCTTAGTATTTAGTTTTTATCAGATTTTGATCAACCATGTTTCCGCATGCTTAAAGACGAAAGTCTTTGAGCAATGCGTCTACCGTGTTAACATACGAGCTGAGACATGAACACTGACTGCGGGATTGTTCACAAGTTCAAAGTCACTCAACGGCAATGGAGCGAGCATGCTTGGAGTCTCTCTTAGGGATAAGATCTGAAATGATTTAATCCCTAAGAACTAAATTACCGAGATAGCCCGCCCGATCAAGTTGAAGTGGCAGTGGCTGGTCACATATGACGCAGAACGGATGCCGTTGAAGCAGACGAGATCTGGTGTGGAGACCGCGTCTTATATTCTTTTATAATTACTAGGCTTTAAATACTGCGTTCCGCACCCCTCTGCTGCCTTTGTACAATCCGGCTACGAAACTAATCTTGGAGATGAACACACACTGTGATATATACCCAACCCAACCGACAAACTTGGAGCATCTCACCGAGGGTTTCCTTAAAATGACGAACTTTACTTTAATAAGGTCAAAAGGCCTAATAAAAGGGTGAGTATGGGGTCAAATACTGTTTGGCTTGTAGTAGTTCTATTTCATTTATACTTTAAATTATAGAAACATAAGTAACATAAGCCGTAGAAAAAACAAAACTATTCAATATTTATTAAAAAATTTATCAAACTTTAAAAAAAAAATTTAATAAGTTTTATTTTAAAAGGTATTAAAAAAAGCACAAGTTATAAAGATATTTATATGAACTAATGAGATGTTTATAACTTATGTATTAATGAAATCAAAAAAAAAATTTGTACAAATAGTATTTTCTTAGGTAGCTAATTTGTAAGTACCTATTCCAGATTAGGCAAATCATTAATGAAAAGTTCTACAATATTTTATCTGTATATAATGATTTACAATAGTACATACCGATATTTTGTGTCAGAATAGAAGGTAGATATATGATATAGAATTCCTATTAGATATAATGTGATGAAATATGTTTCAAAATGCGAATTTTATACTGTGTATATACATTGATATCAGCATGAATTATCTGCACATAGAATGTTTGACACTAATTACTGCACTGCATTGTAAGTCTCAGCACATTTCTAATGCAGTAACCTATATACTCTGTCAGAACAACGAGTCTGCCTGTGCTTGAGTTTATTAAGTTTAAAAATAACTTACTAAAACAAAACTCAAACATGAAATTAAAAAGCACTGCTTTGTTCGTCGATGTGCATGCTGTTGGTTGAAATAAATCTAAGAGATAGTCTTATATTGAGTACTGTATGCGCATGTCTTGTCTGATGTTGAAGAAATCGAAATTATCGTATTTATGTTGCACATAATGTGATACCTATAATTTCCTGTTTGAGTCCAGCATGAAATTAAATAATAACTCAATAAAACCATATTTTACTTGACAATCCTGATTGTAAACATATAATAGCGAGGTTTAGGGTTCGTACCAACGAGATGTCGCATCGCTCTGTGGTGTATATAGTAAGTTTGCAAAATGCCTCGTGCTGCGGGCACTCAGTATGAGATTATTGGGAAGTCCGTTGTTGTGGAGGCGACAGGAGTGAATGGCTGGCCAGCCGGTTAACCGGATCCGAGTGGTGTGATCCAGTTAACACCGGATTGTGGGCCGTTGTTGAGTGATGATGCTGCAGATGGCGGGCACAGTCGGCGCGGTCGGGGCGGACAACGCGCTAACTCGACGCCGCCACTCAACCTCCATGCTGACTAGGAGTGCCCAGGTACCATAGATTCCATTCGCCGAATAATGACGTCACACCTGTGAGTTCCCTGCAATAGATCCGCGGTGAAAACTAGTGAAACCGCTAACCAAGTTGCACGTAGCTCCGGTTGTTATACGCAGATACGACACTATTTTTATTGCAAGTTACGTTTTATATCAGAAATGCAGGTACTAAAATACTAAGTCAAATGGTACTAAGTTATTGGTGATTCCCATAAAGTACAGTCTAAATGTAAAGTATTTTTAATATGTACCTAAATAGAAACTGATTAGTGTCACGCCTGCGTAGTTATTATTTAGTGATGTACTCCGCCTAACCCCGTCTCCTTCGCTCCTCCCACCTCGATTTTCATCTCTGTGCATCGATCAAATGAGACAGACCATTGTCTTCGTATTAAACCATTTGTGGTCGAGTTGCGACGGACATATTGGTTTGAATGTATGTGAGGAGGTTCATGAAATAGACCATCGTAAAGGCAAATGCATGTGAACCAACATGTTATTCTAACAGATCCAATATATCTAAGGGTCCAGTCTGCTCGTTTGCTCACATTCAGTTGTATTTTTACAGGATACAAATAATGAATAATTTTAAATTATGTTTTAGTTATTACTTTCTTTGGCAAAATTCAACGCACTTTAATTGGCTCCGTGACACGAAAAGGGTTTGTAGCATTGATATTATTAACATGAAATTGGAGTGGCGCCGTAATACGAAAGCATTCATAATAATGGAGGTGTAACTATAACCGCCTCACAGAGTAGTGCCACAATACTAATTGTCTTTAACCGTAATTTTATACGTAACAGTGCATACCTTCTTTTGGGTCTTCGCGAGGTGGATTCTACTTCTGGTTTGCAAACGCATAGAGATCATTCACCTTATAAGCACATTTGTATAATTATTTTGCATAATATAACAAAGTCGCGCCTAATAGTTGTACAAAATGTAAAATATATTGAGGATTGTAAGCAAATGTGACGTACGAGATACTGATGCGTTCGCGTTGTATTTATGAAATGCGTATATACCTGCACTGCTTTTTATAAAATTATGCCATATAAATGCACGGAATGCACTTTCAATAATGTGAAATATATTGTTTGCTGGCTTATTATATATAATTTTTGTAGATATTAGTTCGAATTATTTTGAAACACTGACCAAATACTTAACTGATTATAACGTAACCCTACATGTTATATCGATTGGGATAAATGGGAGATTGTTTAACATATTTTATAAAACGAGCCTGCCTTAATACTATATGAAACTGATTAGTATAAATCCTAAATTTTATATAAGAAGCTATTTCAAATTAAAACCTTTTACCCCAATCGGTATTGAAAAACTTACTTTAGAAACAAACATACGGTACAACTTGTTTTAAAGGCAAATAAATAAGCAAACTAATTATTTTGGAAGGTACATAAACAATTTTAGTTTAGTTTTTGCACTAGATAATATATTAATTAAAATAAAAAACTTTACTGTTTTATTTATTATGATAATTTGTGAGTAATCATCATATTTTAGGAAACCAGGCTAGCACAATATCTAAGTTATGTTTAGTTATCATTATACAATAATCCAAAATGTCTGTTGAGGTATACCTATTACATTTTCTACTATATCGCGATTCGCCACAGCTGAGTGAATCCTAAAGAATTCACTAGATGTAGGTACATATAAAAAAATCATATTCCAGTTAACACATTAAAATCCGGATTGTGAAATTGCACAATACGATTAATTCAAAACAACTAAACAATCTGTGTTCACAACATTGGTTATGTACTGTTTGTTTGATGAGTCGGCATAGCGGTTGTGGCGGACCAGCTAACGTGTGTGATGTGTATAGGGCGGCGTGTCGAGCTCGCCGTTCAGGGAGCGCGTGGGCAGCACGCGGCTGCCGGACCGGCCCCGGCTCAGGATCGAGCCTATGTCAGTATCAAAATACACGGGGACAGACTTAGCGAATATTACTGAACAAACAAGCTTTTTGACAAAGACATGAAAAAAGATATTACAGAAAGAGTAGGAAAGTAAGGTCGAACTAAATGTAAAGCAGAATTGATTCGGTGTGATTGTCTAGAAGAAACTTAAATTTGAGACGCAAATGAACAAGAGCCCTAAAAAGCATTCATTGGGTTTTAATCAGCTCGGCTGGTTCCCGCAAACAATAAAAATTTACCGCTGAACATGAACATTTATCCGAACATTATATGGTCATATCAAAATCGATTAAATCGACGATGATACCGTTTTCACTAAAACAGCCTACTCTAGTTTTTTTTCGGGATTACTTATCGTTATTGGCCGCAGGTATCCTTCACAGCTTCACCGGACAAATGGCGAGCGCAGATGGCTCTCAACCCACTCTATAGTATCTAGGTGTTTACTTCTCTATGTACATAATTGCATATGTGCCCCGCTAGGTGGCCACGTATATTTTATTTGATATAAATGCGTATCTTACTTACATATGTCGTAAACGCGAGAGAAATTTAAAAATATTTGTTACAGATGATTGTTTCTTACTCTTTAACTACTATTATCCGCATTTTGATGATGACTGTGATTTTGATAAATTACGGGAGCTCCGAGTGTGATACCGCGGCGCGCTTATACCTACTTATGTAATAAGAAAATATTTATACATATAGATACCTATTCATTTTAAAATAATGGCATTGACACATAGATACTGTGTTAGCCATGACATATCATTACTGGTATACTATTTGCTGTTTTAGAAATGATCCTGTTAAAGTGTGCCACTCTCTTGGTAGTAGGTGCTTTAATCCAGTAAAAGGGGTGTTAGAGCCATCTGCGCTCGCCAATTGCCCGGTGAAGCTGTACAAGCCATCGGCGGCCAACAGCAGAAGTCAGTTCGAAAAAAAGCGGTGTAACTTGTAAGGGTTTCTTGATTGATTGAAGTTTTTATTGTGGTATGAATCCAATATTTAAAATTCTGCTATCAAGTGTTGTGAATCTTATCGGGTAGTAATAACATGTAACTTGTTTTGTTTTAGTTCAGTTTTTTCACATTAAATTACATTTCCAAACATGGATTTATATATAAATTAGACGGTGTACAGCCAACTTGGTTTTAAAAGTCTTATAAAAGTTTTCGCTAGGTTTGTCTCCACATTTATAAACCGTAGGTACATTCAAAACCAGTATCATCAATTTATATTATAGAATATTCCAACACATTCTCATTAACACTGGTTTCAAACTACAAATATGACTGTTAAGATTACTTAAATTGATGTCGGTCATGATCTAAATATGCCCAATAATTTTATTCTTTTATATACAAATACTTTTGCATAAAAAATATTGTTTTAGTTATTAATATTGGATCTTAAAAATTGTAAATCAAAGATAAATTACTGGGCATCGGTAAATCAATACTATAAATCAAATTGCATGTTACAACTGAAGGGTATGCTTTGTGTGGCACGGTGTGCTTTGCGATATGTGTTTGACAAGTAGAATATCACTCCATCATTCTGCACGTGATTTCCTACATGCTTTATTATATCCATTTTCACATCTTACTCCTTTCATGTACCTATTTATTTTAGCATATTCTTAATATTTTTTAAATGATTTAAAGTGTTTACTTTTTTATATTTAATATTAACTTTTTATTGAACCCCTATTCTAACTTTTCTTTTTTCAGA
The DNA here is from genome assembly GCA_019425675.1 of Leucinodes orbonalis. NCBI lineage: Eukaryota > Metazoa > Arthropoda > Insecta > Lepidoptera > Crambidae > Leucinodes > Leucinodes orbonalis. The sequence goes on from PQWD01006266.1 coordinate 122,064, forward strand.
TCACTATCGTATCATAACTTTTTCCTTTATTTATGGCTGTGGAATGCTTGTTGAAGCCTATCCCCAGCGATTGCTTGTTTTCTTATGTTTTTAATATTTCATTGCAGCAAGTATCACCTACTAAGTCACTAAATACTAGTCAGTGTAACAAGTAAGTATGCCATCTCGCATCTACCACCCACCCATAAGCAACAAAGATTCTTTTAAATTCCATTTCTCCCATCCTATAACATAGATAAAATGCAATGCTAGACTTTTGTGCATTTTTTCAAATTTTATCTAAGTTTATTACATTGTATTTTTTTTACTCAAATTACAAATTTCATAATGGTTGTTGGTATGCATTTACGAGATCTTTTCGTAAATACATTATTTACTTGATTGCTTACTGGCTGCAATGCTAATGCATCGGATGCTGTTTGTGTTCCGTGTAAATAAATACTTTTTACTTTTTAAATAGTTGATGTTTTAAATATCTAATGACATTTCAGGTCGGCTACCAAAACTGTGCTCGAAAGAACGCAGTCCCAGACGGGCGAATGCGAAGATACCTATGATGACGGGTAAGATATTAATTGTGATCTATTACACAAAAAGGTAAATTAACTACAAGTAATTCTTAGCGAATAACACCAACAATTTTTAATTAAAGTCCTTTGAAAATCCCAATCATTAATGTGCAAGTTTTAATAATATTATGTATTTTTTCATATAATCTAATGATTTTCAAAAAGTTAACTACTTATTCTTTGTTATAATAATAATAACATAAATTGTCTGTAACTAAATAAGAAGACAGTTTCATTGCACGATTAATTAATTACAGTAGACACTGGTTGTACCTATAGGTATAAAAAAAATTGTATAGGTATAAAAATACGTTAATCCACACGTATTTTTTTAACTATACAACTGTTTTGTTGCAAATACATTATTCGACTTTGTAGATTTACATATTGTTTATATCTTTACAGGGTTATAGAACCGAAATTAAAAGCAAACGCAACCCTGTCAGAGATAATAAACGGATGCGTCACCGACCTTGGGTGTTGGCTTTCTGCAGCAGACTGTGAGCTTACCATCACACACCTTCGTTTCCATAATTTGCTCAACATGGAAGGGTAACTTATGCTAAAGCCGCGTCTATTTAGTAATGGTAAACGTCACCGATACACAAATGGTCGTCATAAATAATATATTTTGAGATTGCCTTATAAATGAACTGTAATTTATACGGAACCATTAAATGGGCCCACGAGTTGAAAAAAAATAGGGAAACCCAATGACACTATGTATTCTAGCTGAAACTTTATACACCTACATCACATTGCCTTCGAGGTCTTTATACATTATGCTGTGAATAAACATAAATTATATTTGCAGAAATTACTTCAAGAGAAAATGATATGCCATGCATCAGGGGATACATCGAAACGTTTTTTTGTTGGTTACTATATGTACATATACTACCGCAGAGAAGAAAGATAAATTTAAATGTGAAATGCTTACTCGTATCTTGAAAATTATGTGTGTTTTCAATACCTACTTGTTAAGCTCCAGAATATTATGTAATGTCCATTACTTTTGGTATCTGACTGTACAAGTTGATTATAAATTCATGAAGGAAATATGGAACCCCCGACTTTTTGCATGTGGACCAGGTGCACCAACGCCTACTAACCAAGACTCCATGCTACTCCGTGACAATCTGCAACATACAATCAAATACCTAAATTTCAGAATTGACGGACTACGTAAAACCCCTCGGCGACTTGCAAAGCTTCGAGAACGAATGGATGGAGGTGGAAGTGCTAGGTCCCCGGTCGCCGTTGCTTAGCAGTGAAATAGCGACCGGCGCCATAGATATATCAGGCTCCAGCCCCCTACGGACGAGACTGGCGTGCCGGCGTTCCTTTGCGATAACATCGATCCTACGTATATGCAAGTGCAAAATGACAACGATAGTGAATTCAGTAAGTTTTAATTTAAAAAACAACTTTTTTTTTGGCTTAGTAAGTTTAAGCTGATATTAAGAATCAGTTGGTTAATGATATTCTAAGTGTTTTTCGCCCACACAAGACTGATGTGTGTGATTCTTCTATATTTTATTTTTATGTCAAGGTTATTTTGATTATTTGTGATAAAATGTTCAGTGCCTCTATAAAAATACTTCTGGACATCGATGTGAATATAAAAGCGACCGTATAGAGTGGGGCCACGCGGTACCAGGCAACTTTAGGCAGATCAGGCGTACGAAAGTGCATTCAATGGGCCGTGGCCAGCGTAATATTGTCTCCGAACTGGTTAGTATAAAATACCATTTGTGTGTCCGTTGTTTTTCTGGGAAAAGAGCGGAAGGGTCAGAAAGGTGTGGCGAAGAAGATAACATTTTACTAGGTGGTAGACTCGATACTAAGTCGTCTAGGTAGGTACCACCGTAGTGCCAGATATCATCCCGTGAAACAGGAGTGTTATGCACTTTTGTGTTTCGGGATGAGGGCACTGTAGCTAGTGAAATTACCGGGTATAGAGACTCATCATCTGTTGTCTCGGGTGACGGCGCAGTGCGACATTGATGGAGGATAAGACTGTCTATCAGTTGTGGTCTCCTTTAATGCGCTCTGTCATGTCTGGCGTATCACTTACCATATGTGAGCGTCCAGCCATCCTGTACACTCATAACATAAAAAAAACATTCCCCCCACTTTTTTTTACAAGTACAGGCAATATTTAAGATTAACCGATCGTCTTATATATGAGAAATGTTTTCAGATATTAGGTTGGGCGCGTAAGCGCAAATCTGCCGGCTTCAAATGGTACCATTCCAGCGGATCCACTGGCCTTACCGTTCACTTCGAAATCGGACCCGCTTCGTGGTCCTATCTACGTGCCCTTAAATGAAGAAGCCTCTGCTAAGGAACAAGACGGCTTTGTTGAAGGTAAAAATATTTGCATATGATTGTCAGCGATGACATTAGGAGTTGTGTGAGTTTTGTTGCTAACTTGTAAGAAACAAGAGGGCGCAATAAAGACATTACTTATATTTAAAACAGGCTTAGTATCTATGAATGGGTTTAATTTATTATAATATAGATATTGTTAGCCAAGTAATTAAATATTGCAGTCTTTTGCGTTGAATTACATCCAGTAATATCTTCTTCCTTTATAATTATATGCGATAGTGCACGTGCGCA